>VWZT01014323.1:1800-12448 GCA_013397055.1 Pachycephala philippinensis
CTGTGTTTTTGAGCACAGGCCGCTGAAAGAATTCCACTGGCTTTTCCCACTCTCCCAGACCTAGCTTTAAAGGCATAGAATTCATACTTGGCATAGGGCAGACGAATCACACAGTCACCCCAGGACAACACGCTGCAAGTGCCCATTGCTGGGTCATGTTCAGTTTCTCATCCACCAGTTTTCAAGTCCTTCCCAGCAGGGCTTTTCTCAATCCCTTCAACCCCTACCCTATGTTGTTACCAAGAGTTGCCCTGACCCAGGTGCAATACCTCACAGTTAACCTTGTTGGACCTCCTGAGGTTCACACGGGCCCACTTCTCTAACTTGTCTTGATCCCTCTGAATGGCATCCTGTCCCTCAGCTGTGTCAGCCACAATGCTCAGCTTGGTGTTGTCGTCGAACTTGCTGAGGTTGCGCTTGATCCCACTGCCTATTAAAAAGTCCTGGTCCCAGTATGGATCCCTGAGGGTTAGCACTTGTCACTGATCTCCACCTGGACATTGAGCCATTGATGACTGCTCTCTGGATGTTTCACCCAACCAATTTCTGATCCACCAAACAGCACATCCATGAAATCTCAACTCCTCCAATTTAGAGAGAAGGAGATTGTGGGGGGCTATGTTAAAGGCTTCATAGAAATCCAGATAAATGACATCTGTAATCCTTCCCTTGTCCACTGATGTATTCACTCCACCACAGAAGGCCACTGGGTTGGTCAGGCAGGATTTCCCCTTGGTGAAGCTGTGCTGGCTGTCTCAAACCACATCCCTGTCCTCCATGTGCCTTAGCACAGCTTCTAGGAGGATCTGTTCCATCATCTTCCCAGGCACAGAGTTGAGTGAGGGTGACACAATGGTAATTTCCAGGGTCCTCATTTCTACCTTTTTAAAATATGGGTACAATATTTCCCTTTTTCCTGTCACTGGAGACTTCATCTGATTGCCATCACTTTTTCTGCTGGTTTCAAGGTGCTTGCTACACATTGCACTAGATGTAGTTTTGCAGCCTCCTGCCTGTGGTAAAATTGCATTTATCCATGACAATTTTACCCATGTCCTAATGACAGCTTCATCTTCCCTCTCAAAGCTCTTGTCTTTCACTTTGGTTTATCAACCTATTGACAGACATCGGTTGCCTTTTTTTCTTGTCCTTCAGTCTAGCAGATCAAGTGGTGCAGACTCATTTAGTCTTATCTGCATGCCGGCAGCCTTTCACAGTACCTTTCATACCCCGAGTTAATCTTCACATTCATGACAATACTGTAGGTAGAATTCAAGAAGTGCTGCAGCTAATATCTGCTACAATTGCACTAATAATTCTGTCACAGAATATTTTCTTTTGTATTCTAGGAAAGTGCTTGCTTTGTTTAGTGGCTGTGTTTCACTGATGGTATTACAGAGTCTGGCATTAGCTAACATGACTTCTTAATTTCAAAATGATATTCTGAGAGGTTATTAAAGAAATTCTAGGAATTTCTTACATTTACATTATTTTGCACCTTGTATGAATTCATTTAATCAGCCTGAATTATCCCTTGAGGGCATGTAGCAATTTCTGCATGATATTTCAATATTTTTTTATTAATAATGACTTCTAATATTATACCATCTATACTTTTCATTAGTGCTCTCAGATGAGTTCCATAATGACCTTATTTTTTTTATTTGTTTTCACTCATTTTTTACTGAGTATTTCTTGCAAACACTTTACTGGACACTTTTTTCACTTCACTTCCTACATGTATCTTTCTCCCTTCTATTTGCAAATAAATTATCTTTATGTCCCTCTGCTGGTTGGCTACCAGGTATTCAAATGTGTCCTCCAGGCAATTTCCAATACAGGACATAGTGCTAATAGAGAAGAAAAGTTAAGGAAGCAAGCAGCAGCATTCTCTTCCCATGCCTCTGCTCAAACAACAGCCAAGCAAGACGTAACTAAAATGTCAGAGTCAAATTTCTAGTCACACACTCACGTATGCTCAGAGTCCTTTTTGGGAAGCAAAAAGAACGGCAGAAAATAAAAAATGATACTGGTGAGCTGTTGCTCTGTTTTCCTGCTTATCTGCTGCATCACTGTCCTCCAACACTCATTCTAAGCTTCACAGTTCACAGGCTTCTTGAGATGTGAACATCTTTTACTGTTAGTGTCTGTGTTTATGTGTTTATTTAGCATGGTCTTGAGAACTCTCTTGTGAAGATCCCCACCCCTCAATTCTTAAAAACCAAATTACTTAGAGCATGTCGCAGCGTTTGCAGTAGCCGCAGAGTGCTTGGAGCTGGAAACTTGACTTGGTTCTGGTATCTAGCCTGAGGGCAGTCCTCTGGAGTCAGCATGCCTAGAATATCGTATCAGGAGCTCCTGTCTTCTCCTGAGGCCTAACTACGGTTAAGTGATGAAGAGATGAATCTAATTTAAATGTGTGGATACTCTAGGGTCCATGTTAATTAAACTATAACAGAGAGTGAATTGTTAATTTTATTTTATTCAGTGAGATCAAGGAGACAAGTAAAACAGTAATTAAAAAGAACGCCCTCTGCACACTTATCAAGTTGCTCTGGATGTTTGCTTGTTTGTCATAGAAACACTCAAGTTGCAAGGGAAAGTCTGAAATGCAAAGGCTTTATTCAGTTATATACATTGTATATAACTGAATATGCCAGCATCAAAATGAATCAATTGCCTTTTACAAATGGAAATTCATGTTTCTGCTTGACAGAAGCTAGAAACAATGATTTTTTTCCCTGTTATTAGCAGACAGTATCACTGACAAACAGTAGGCTAAATCAGAATCCTTGGACATGTCATGTGGCAATTTATGTACTTATAGGAAACCTTTAATCCTTAAATCCTTGTAATGTTCTATCTGGGAAAATTCACATTATAAATTTGAAAAGGCTCAGTCTATTTTCCTTAAGGATGAAATATATCCTCTTCTGTATTAGGATGGAATCTTTTGGTGCAGGGATACTTGAGGAAACTAATGCTAACCTTCAGGATTTTGCTCCTGTGGAAAGGGAGCATCACTGATTTCAGTGGAGCTGTCACTGAGCTGTTAAAAGACAATGACATGAAAGTCAGTCCTTCTGTAAGTTTCAAACATGAGCTATCATGTTATGAAATTCAAAGAAAGAATATGGGTGCTATTAGACTTCTGCAGGGAGTGCCTCTGTGAAACATGTCTAGTGCTATTTGAAATATTGTGGGGGTCACCTCTGCCTGCTGCCCTGGAAGGAGGGGAGACCACTGACTGCTGTCCAGGGCCAGATAGACAAGACTGTAAAGGAACTTCTCTGCTCCTCTACAAACCTAGACTAGTCTCCCTGCACCCTTGCTGAGCGTCTGCCACCTTGGAAGCACTGCTTTCTGCTTCCCCAGCAGCAGGATGGCACAGAAGCATGGTTGTCATTCAGCTGCACCAGCAGCTTCTTCCTGCAGGAGAAAAAGGGTGTTTGCTTCCACAGCACTGGCCTGTGAAAGAAATATGCTGCTTTTCCTAAAGAGACACATCAGTTCTGTGCAAGCTGTCATACCTCTAGTGTATTACTCATTGATTGTTGATACAAACCTGGGTCTCTAACGACATAGATGATTTTTCCTTTTTTTTCCGCTAGTTTGTTATATAGACTGGAAGCTGCAGGCCTCTACCACGCTTAGCTGTATTTATTATTTATCAACAGGGCTGAATGGACTTTGAAACCATTCAGACCAGGCACCTTTGAACTTACGCAAATCTTGCAGGATTCAACAAATTTTGTATAAATAGGGATCGGGTGTGAAGGAGATCAACCAGCCAGAGAACTTGCAGGCAGATCTGGAGTACCATAGGGAATCATAAAAGTGCATAACATACGGGGCAGTTCTCACTGCTTCTCCTGAGGAGTCTAACCTTAGGTGTTCCTTGATTTACAAAATAGAAGGTCTGACTACTCCTTCCCAAGTACCTGCTGAATAAGTTTTTCCTCAAGAACTAAAGTCTGATGCTTATTGGTAAGTGTTTCGGAGCCTGGACCCCATGGATATGTCTAACTGGTGGGCTGCAGCTATGCCACAGCCACTGTTGCTGGAGAATTCTCAAGTATATTCTTCCATTTCATTAACTCAAAGACAAAGAAGAGGGATGTAACTGTTGTGATTTTCTTTAAAGAGTAGGATTATCCGAAGATGAGAGTAATTACAAGTTTTCCTTCCAGCTACTCATGTGAAGGCAATTTGGATAAAGCTTTGAAAAATGAGAAAGCAGTGAAGGAACAGAGAGAGGTTATGCACATAATCACTAAACACTTCAAATTAAAATTTCAAAGAGGTTAATGCATCTAGTCAAAGTCAATCTTTTACCTTCCATGTTTTCTTCTACTGCTGATGACTAGGGTGAGTTCAGAATTCGGGTGAGATGAAACTTATTATACTAACTTTGTAACTAAAGATGGCTTAATGGATAAAACTGCTTTGAGGAACCAATGTGTATTTGGATGGATAATTCATACATTATAAAACTATTCATCTGACTAACAGAATTTACAACTGAAAATATTCAGGACCTCATTCTACTTGTACTAAAAAAGCTGCTCTGAACTTCAGTGGGAGCAGAATCAGGGCATGAGTCAGGAATATTGCAGTGTAAAATGAAAAATTTTTAAAACTAGTAATGAGGCAGTGCAAGGCAGGCAACAGGCAGCCCATAGCCTGTGGCCTGGACCATTACACAGGTTGCTCTGCATAATTCCCATCCAAAGGTGATGTGCTGTGTGTGCTGTGAAAGAGGGCTTGCACTATGCCCCGTGACCAGCATTTCTGATGGGTGAGATTTCTTCTCTGAAGTGTTAAAGCATCAGTTTAGGCCCTCACCTCTCAGGGGTCACTCAGCCTTTAGGAGTAAGGTGGAAGTGAGGAAAAGAGTGTCTTGCTGACTTTAGATGCAGAAGTATATATTTTGTAAAGGATTTTTAAAAATTATTATGTCTCAGACACAACATTACTGTGTCTTCAGGGCAGAAATCAGCAACCTAAAGCCAGTTACAAGAGCTGACAAACACTTGCTGCAAAAACACCCCAGCACTTCTGTCAGGGATGCAAAGAGGTGCACAAGAATGTGGGTTTGTTAGAAATGGGAAGCCTGGATTATGGATCTGCATGCTTGCTACAAAATGCCTGCAGACTTGTCCATCTGCATGAGGTTGAAAAACAAGCCTACAAACTGGCTCTTACTTGATTCTCTTGTTTTAAATGTGAGTCATTCCTTAGGGAAAGGAGGGAAGAAAAGGACTTTTATAAACCTGGAATAAAAACTCCTGTGTTTAGCAACACTTTTTCTCTACTTCTGTAATTGTTTAACTTAAGGCCCTCCCTGGACCAAACATGTTATTTAAAATGTCAAATTCCCTATCAAAATAAGATTTCTCTGATGTTCAGGGCACTGTCTGAGCAGGACAATGGAAAAAGTGCCAGCAGAAATAAATGTACAGTCCTGACCTTCAGACAGCTGAAGGCAAAACAGTCCCAATGGATTTTGTTTAAAAATATTTTCAAAAAATAATGAGAAATAGGAAAAGTGCACTGAAAGACACAGAATGCCAATTAATTTAATAGTTTTTTTCAAGCTTAGTTTACAGTAAATAGCACTTGCATGCTAAAAACTGTTCAGAGAGATTGGTTACTTTAACATTAATGTACAGAATAAATTGTCTCTAAACCCTCTGTGTTTTAGAGGAGTGAATGCTCCAAGAGTTTACATCTTTCACCGAGGTGGACAGAGAAGGAAAAGCAATGTGGTTATGCTTATAAACAATCTGGAACTAGAGAGGCAATTAAAAGAATAAATAGAAGCCATTGAAAATGTAATCTAAAAGTTAAACAGCCCTTCTGTGACAAGGGTTTTTAAAAACATTTTCACTAGACTAGTGCTAAAGGGAAAAGTCAATTACAGCAACAGTACAGAAGAGCAGACTGTCAAAGAATAGGTTTCTAGAAAAGAAGTGACCAGAATTTATACATTTTTCAGGCAGGTCCCATGGACACATCATAATAGCTTAAAGCAAATGAAGCATCTCTCAGCTGTAGTATTGGGTGGTATTTGAAAGCCCTCTCTCTCTGAAATCCAGGGAAAAAACCCACAACGGAACAAACTCCCACAGCACACCTCTTCCAGAAAAATCCCCACAAGACAAGCCCTGAAGTTAAATGCAATATATTAGGAAAACAAGACAACTTTGTGGCCCTTTTGGAGAGTTTTCTGGGAGAAAGAAAAAGCTCTGAGAAAGCTCAATGCAACAATGTGCAAAAGACCCAGCTTATTTTGTTCTGTGAGAATCTCTGAAGATGGAAATATTTCAGATCTTCCCATCTGTGTTTTGTTTTGGAACAGGGATTCCTTGTGCCAGGAGGACAAGATTTGACAGAACAGTGCTGGGCCCAAGCCCTCTCTCCTCCATGACCTAGGCCCAAGGGAGAAGCTCAGGACAAAATGTAGAGGTGATGACGCTGTGGATCCTGGTTCCTCACATGTAGCTTTTGTCCCTCCTTAAATGCCTTGTTCTATTGTTAAAACTGTAAAATTAAAACAAAATTTGAATCTAAATTCTTGCTAAAGTGAAAATGGGATAGGCAATACCATTCATGAATATAGATGAACAACGTCAACATACATGATTTTGACTTGGCCTCAATTCATCTTAATATCTGATTGCATAGAGACACATACCCACTTTAAAAATACTTTTTGTATTAAGTAACTATTCCATTTTTTTCAGTGCATATAAGTCTCTTAAATCTCTTCTGTAAATTGAGTGTCTTGGTGCAGTTGCAGGTCAAGAAGAATTAATCTCCTACATACACACCAGAAGTCTCAGTCAAGCTCTATAATAGAAATGTTTGTAGGCATAAAGTCTAGCATGTTTTCTTTAGCAGCCAGAGAAATTTAAATCCATATGCTACATATTCGATGTCTCTCCAAATGATTTAACCTATTTCTTAGTTGTATGTGATTTACTGACTCAGCCTCTGCAATTCTTGTTATTTTCCTGGTAGGATACAGGTTATTAAAATTTGTGCTTACTGGCATTTGAAATGCTTTCTTTATTGCAGAAGCAGCTTTAACATTTGTTATTTCACTTAGAAGAGACTCGAAAGTCCAGCAGCGATTTTACAAGTAACTTCCAAAAACATCAACTGTAGCTATGCTGGCAAGGTTTACAACACGGTTTTCTGTTGGCTTCACCTGATATAATTACCATTTTAACAAAAAATTTCATCCAAATGTATGATAATCAGCGGAGATTAGCTAAGTAGAACAGAGCATAAAGGCATATTGACCAAGAAAGAAAACTGTGAGCTATAAAGACAACACATCCTTTATGACAATTGTACTATAAAGAAAGATGGAAAACCTGATTACAGTCTTGTTTCTTCCAGTAGAATAGTAATATCCCTGAGTCTGAAAAAGGCATGAAACTAATGTATGACCAGAATCACATCCAAGGGGCAGTTCAGTATACACTGGAAACAGAACCAAAAACAAGTCAGAGGAAGTAATATCATGTGATTATCACATCAAGCAGAAGATTTCATTTTTGTTCATTACCTGCTTTTTGGTTTTTTTCTGTACAAAAAAAATCAACCCAAATACTTTAATTAAAAAAAAAAAAATAGAGACACTGTAATTCTACAGAGCACTTCCAATGAAACTAGGCATTATTTTGAGCTTATGTATACTGAAATTATTATCTTCCCCAGTAAATAAATATTTTACCTTGAGTATTTTCTTTTGCAGGCTGTTATCTTGGAGACCAGAAGAAGACAAACAAACATATCTAAAATTATATGAATGGGCTAGAAAGCACTGCTGTTAAATTCCTTGTAGAGACTCACCCATTGCCATGACCCATATCACCCTTCTGTTGAGAAATGAGATGGCAGATGAGAACTTGGAGGTGTTTTCCTATAAATTGCATTTGCTATGTGGTCGCTGTGGGCATCCAGTTCCTTTCTTCCGGCTGAGCAAAACCACGCCAAAATTATACCATACAGCCTCAAATTCTCCATAAGCTCAGGAGATGGAAAGGTGGGTGAATACATTTTGGAATGGAGGGAAAACTGGACAGGGGGAAGAGATATTTTATTACCTTATTGCAAATTAGCTCTTGAAGATTTCAGGGCATAATTTTCAGGTCTGAAAGACAATTACAAGTATTTCTACTTATATTTGATAAGGTAAAGTTGTGGTCCTTTATATTAAGACATAATTTTTTTGGATGGGTTCCTAATTACTCTGATGTTTCACCCATCATTGTTTTTATGACTGCATGACCATTTGCACTGTAATAGTCATACAAAGAATTTTTAAATGAACAGTTGTCAATTGGCTTTCTTTCTATTTCTGGGCAACCAATCTAGGACCAAGACAGTAAATTTACATACAGTGTACAAGGCAAGGAAATGTATTGAAATTTATGCAAGGAGAATGCCAATCAACTCAGCAGTCATCATCTTTGCACCCATCAATGCTGTTTGGATGTAACAGGGAAAATAGTGTCCTCCTTGGGAATGAACAAACCTGATTATTTGTGGGAGAAAGATTCAGTGCAGTGATATCACCCCCTGCATTTCCAGACTTGTGTAATCTGTACAGAAATCCTTGCTTTCTGAATCCACCTCTTTCCCTGATTCCCTGTTAAAATATTGTATTGCAGGATGTGTTAATTATATGTTTCTAAGGACTAGTTAAAATTTAGTTATTGAACTCAAATGGCAAAGTCAGACTGTAAATATTTTCAAGAGTTTAGGCAGAGCAGGCTGGCAGGATGCTGCTCTGTAGCCCTGACTGTGCTCTCTGTAGGCCAACAACCAACTGAGATAACAAGCTGCATAACACTGCAAACACTCTTGAAGGAGTGAGCCTATAAACAGGTCCCTAAAAGGGCGAGACAAACACCTTTTGAATAACAATTACAAGTGAGAAAATTTTTTAGAGAAGAGTACCCTTTTTATCATGGCAAACTTCCTTTTCATTCCTAATAATAAATAAGAAAATACCTTTCTGAGAACTATTTTTTGAAGAAAGCATCTTTTCTTGTAACAAAAAGCTTTTTTACAAGCTACAATGCCTCTCTCTTATTCTTTTACTGCATTTTAGATTACTTAGATTTTTGTTTTTAAGTCACTGTGACTCATTTTCTGTAGAAATCAATTCTATTATGGAAAAACAAACCAATGATTTGGCAGGGCTTTATACAGTATTAAAGTAAAAACAAAAGCTTTTTGTGTAAAAAAGAAGTTGACTGAAATGAGCTAGATCCTGGAGAACAGAACACGAAAATCACCCCCAAAACAAAAAGAAAAGGTGCCTTTACCGGCTGGGTATCTCAGATTTGCTGTGCCATTTGCTGTGGAAATCAAAGGTGTTTTCCTCGGTTATCTTCTGTGTCCCTCTGTCTGAGGCAGAAGCAAATGTGCACTTGCATCTTACCTCCTCCCTGAATCACAGTCTGATGTTCCAGCTCTGACCCATTTTTATCATCAGCTTAAGCTAAGAAAGCAGGCTAGGATACATATATACATTTCTTCAACTATCCCTGCTATGTGGGAAGTAACCTCTGGCAAAGGTGCAGGCCAAACAATGGGGGGTCCTAACATCTTAAACTTTGAGGGCAAACAGAGCTAAGGCTTCTCTTTCAGTGCCCCATCGGCAGCAGCACTGCTGGAGAAAGACTAGCACAACACGCAAAGCAAACTTTTCAAAGATTGGTCAAACCCTTTTCAATAACAGGCTGCTTAAAGGATTGCTTTTTGTCTTTCTGGTAAGAAACCCACAGCAGTGCTGCAGAGAACAGAGCACTGCCAGAGCAAGGCTCTTATTAAACAACAGGAGAGAAGCAATAAAATGTGGGAAAGAAAAAAGTAAGGAAAAAATTTTCCCCATTTGAAATATTATTAATGTTGATTCTAGGGGTGGGGGCAATGTTATGGAGAGCATGCTTTCTGGATTGGTTTAGTCAAGATCATGAGGATGGAGACCCTGGGCTCTTGAATAGGCTGATTTGAATATCCTAGAAGATGGACAAAGGGATTGAGAAAGACTGCTCCATCCTGCTCTCCCTTCTTCATGATACTAAAGTTGAGCTCTGGACTGTGGTAGCAATAAGTAATACTCATTATTTTGTTTGCCACTTAGGTTCACTTCCAGACAGGCTACTAGGGTTTTTTGCTTTATAAAGCCACAGTTCTCCTTGGGAAATGAATAGGGTATCATCACCATTCATGGACTACAGAAATTCAAGTTATTGTTAGGGCTAAGCCAGCTTTTCTGTCTAATTTGCTGACCAGCTCAAGACAGTTCATCTTATAGAGCACATTGCATTTTTCAGTGTTTGAGAAATTCATACACCACCACAAATAAGCCAATGCTAAGGAATTTTAGAAGACAAATTCTTTAAATATTTGCCTATATCACACATCAGTGAAAAGAAAGAGTTATGAAAAATTTACCAAGGAGCAAAATGGAAGATTTTTTATTAGAAATGAGGTCACAGAATCATAGAATCACAGAATGTTAAGGGTTGGAAGAGACCTTAAAGACCATCTAGTCCCAGTCCCTGCTGCTATGAGCAGAGGCACCTCTCACTTGACCAGGTCTCTCAAGACTTTATCCAACATG
>VWZT01014323.1:12820-43602 GCA_013397055.1 Pachycephala philippinensis
TCTGCCCAAGCTGTTGGTGTGTCTGGGATTGCCATGACCCACGTTAGGACCTTGCACGTCGCTTTGCTGACCTCCATGAGGTTTGCACTGGCCCAGCTCTCAAGCCTGTCCAGGTCCCTCTGGATGCCATCCCTTCCCTGCAGCGTGTCACTGCCCCACACAGCCTGGTGCTGTCCGTGAACTCTCTGAGAGCGCCCTTGATCCCTCTGTCCATGTCCCTGACAAAGATGTTGAGCAGTATCGGCCCCAGCACTGACCCCTGAGGGACACCACTCCTCACTGGTCTCCACATGGACCACGAGCCCTTGACCACAACTCTTTGTGGGTGGCCACCCAGCCAGTTCTTTATCCCCCCAGTGGTCCATCCCTCAAATCCATGTCTGTCCAATTTAGAGACAAGGATGTCGTGTGGGGCAGTGTCAAACACTTTGCATAAGTCCAGCAGGGGATGTCAGCAGCTCTGCCCCTGTGCACCCCCAAGTGAAGGTCACCAGATCTGTCAGGCATGATTTGCCCTTAGTAAAGCCATGTGGGCTGTTACCAAACACCCCTCTGTTTTCCACATGCCTCAGCATAATTTTGAGGACAATATGTTACATGATCTTGCCTGGCACATCAGTGAGACTGACTGGTCTGTAGTTTCCCAAATCTTAGGACATTACTAAAATCTAGCAAGACAACATGAAGACACTGCAGCTTTTAACAGTAATTAATTTAAAGAATTTTAGCTGTTATCTGCAAATGATAGCTCTAGTTAGGAATGCCATGTGTAGCCTCAGGGCACTCAGACCAGCTGATTAGACTGTGGCCTTAATTTTTTTAGGGTAAGGATTTCCCAGTGGGAATTTCCCTATGTTGTATTACCAGAAGTGCGTAAGACATTTCAAACTGCACAGGAAGCAACACAGTGAGAGAAAACAGATATGATCAATAATGGTAACAATCACCACCTTTGGTGCTGCTGGTAGCACCATTGTTGTAACGAAAAGAGGGTAAAAAAATGTGAGTCGACTCTAATGATAATACTGTCACTGTAGATACCATTTGGGCAAACACCTCAGTCTTACAACATGACTGTCAAGTAAAAAATACAGCCTTTCACATGGAGTTCCACTACATTAAGTACAGAAGTGGTTTCCAAATATGATGAAATAATTTCATTTAGAAGAAGACTTCTTTTAGCATTTCACCCTACAAAATCTTCGTCTGGATGTCTCCGCCTCTGTGGGGTTTTTTTAGGTTTTTTTTGTTGGTTTTTTGTTTTTTTTTTTTTNTGAGATGCTCCGCCCAGGGGGAGGAACAGAGCATTCCTACCTGGATATAATCTGAGGTTTGGAACACCACGGTGAGCCCTTACCTACTGGGTTCTCAGAGGAGAAGAGCTACATAACCACCACTGGACGGTCAGAGGAAGACTAGACCCTTCTACAGGATCACCGCTTCAACAGAACCCCATCTATCACCTCAAGAGGACTGCAGCCACCATTTAATGGGACTGCTACCATCACCCTGCCCGACAGGGTGTCAGGTTGTATCCTGACTCTGTCAGGTTAAGCCAGTGTTTCTGTATTATTGCCTTGTTATATATACTAGTAAAGACCTGTTATTCCTATTTCTCATAGCTTTGCCTGAAAGCCCCTTAATATCAAAATTACAATAATTTGGAGGGAAGGGGGTTACATTTTCCTTTCCAAAGGAGGCTCCTGCCTTCCTTAGCAGACACCTGTCTTTCAAACCAAGACAGTTTGGTTGTTTTTTTTAATGATAAGGAGAATAACATAAACTTTTTACCTGCAAATCAACTGCCCTCTGTCTTCAGCCCATTAGCCCTTTTCAGTACTAAATATCAGATTTGTGAACCATTGGTTGCCAATTATTATCCGTTGTTGCTTTCAAAAGAATCAGGAAATAAATAACAGTACTAGTACTATCACCTTCTGTATAATTTGTGCTGAAAATAATTACTAGCTTTATAGTTCCACTATTTCCAGTGTCTCTGGAATAACTAGAACTTCTCTTCTTTAACTTACATTTTTGTACTAAAAGTTTTCTTTTAAGTATTCATCTAGTAAACAGAGCTGCTTTAGTTCTATTATCATGTAGTATTCAGGCTTTTCTCCCGTGTTTTAAGCAGCTGTTTTGAAGATACTATAAAACACAGCTTCACCAAATTTGTGTAGTATAATAGGAAAGCTAAGGCTCTGAAAATGCTTGCATCTATGTTGTCTTCATCCATTTTTTCTAACCTTGTGTCACATATTGGTCCAGATCTTTGGCTGGAGAATTTTCTTCAGGTATTATGTCTTTCTTACAGGCAGTTCCAGTTCTAAAGTAACAAAATCTCACTAGTTTGTACCCTGTCACTGCTTCATCTACAAAGATAACTTAATAGATCTATAGTTGAGCTAGCATCTATGTATTTTAGAAAAGCAATTATATAACACTGTGGAATATTTATTGTTCTGTTACAATATATTATAACTTGAAGTTAATTGTTCTTATCTAATTTACAGTCAGAGTGCCCCTCCATGCAGTATCTTTGTCTTTGTACTGTTTTTTATCTATTCAATGTGGGTTTCCTGGTCAGTCAGTCAGTTTTTTTTTTTATTTTTTTCCCCCAGAACTACTTGTCAGACTATGGCCTTGCAGTAAGGATTTCCAAAGTGAGAGACTGCATTCTACTGGCACATTGTGACCCAGTGCATGAACAAGTACTATTGATGGAAGAGCCTACATTATTTCAGTTCATGACAGCAAGTACTGAGTGAGCCTGGTCCTCTACAATTCTGGATTCCTTGAACCCCCTTACAGATTAGAGGTCTCCACTTTTCTCCTGCAGCACAGCAGGTGTTGAGCCAGCTCACAGAGGTGCTCTTCATACTATCTGCCAAGAAAAAGAGGGGATCTAGTTGGAGAGTACCAGGCAGATAAACCAGAAGGCAGAAGTCAACTCCCATGGAGTGCTCTTCTGAGCAAGGATAGCATAAAGCTGTCCCATCACTGGCCCTTAGGCATCGTAAGCCTTCTTTGCTGGCTGAGAGCCTCCTCAAACTCAACTTCTTGACACAGGAGAGGTCAATCACTCTCTGTTCTTAGGCACCAACTCATATGAGCACGGAAAACATGCAACAGGCAGCTATTCTTCAGGGATATTTTCAAGGGTTAGATTCTCCTACTCATCCATGACCGGCAAGCTGTCAGAAATTCTTTATTCTCCCAACCCACCAGCTGCTTCTGATCATTACACCTGTTACCTGTGAGAAGGTGTTTCCCTTTACTATGAGGCTCAGGGGAAGAGAGGGGCTCTTCCTGTTACTAACCTTCATTTTTTTTGATTATGGGTACAGGTAAAGGGCTTCTGTCATGCTCCACAGTTCTCACCAATGTGAGAGGCAGAGTGAGACTGCTTTCTTCTTTTTCCAAGGCAAGTTATTAACACTTTTTACTCCTATTAATATCTAATGCCATAGTACTTAATGAGATTTTAGGAAGCTTATTTCACAATGTGCTTGTTTTCTGTCAATTATTAGGTCCTTTTCAGGCAAATATTAGAAATCCCTCACACAACACAAAATTTGATCTTAGTGGCAAACAAAGAAAAGGACAAAAGGTGAGAAGGTAGGGCTGTAGTCTCTTAAGCAAGTCAGTCTTGTTAAAAAAGTTTTGTTTCTGAAAATAATAGTCATGTTATGGATGCAGATGTTCTCCCTTATGGAGAAGGAAGGGTCATCTGTAAGGAACGTGCTGAACCTTTATAGGTTCTTGCATGTAAAATACAGTTCGCCTGGTTTGTTTTCTTTTCTCTGTCTGTGAATCAATATACTTGCATTGTTTAATAATGTTCTTATATGTCTCAAACAATGCTCTCTGTAAAGAGTAGTTCCACTGAGTTATGCCTGAGTGTGTATTAATTTGCTTATCTCTATACATTATCTTGTAGCTAGTTCCTTTGTAGATAGTATTACAAACGTTAAATGGATGATTATTCAAGTATTTACTTTCACCCTCTCTTTCCCCACTACCATGTTCTTATTTACAATGCAATAAAATAATGGCATAAATATTGAGGAATTATTTTTACTGAGTTTTTTTTCTGTTTAGTTGATATTTTTAAATGGCTTGCCCACCTGCCTTCAGTTTATACATAGTCATTTTGGCTGATTATTTAATATACTGTACTACATTTAGAAAAACTCTTCTGTAACCATAGTAACTATTTTTGATTAGGCACAGCTGAGCACATGGGTTTATTTTAATATAGGTGGAAAAAAATAGAAAAATTATCTTGAAAGCTCCTGAAATCATTTGAGTTATTATTGGGCTTTCATTTCAGGTTCAACAGAGAAAGAATTGCTCATAACCTCTCTTTCTTGCTCCTAATGATGGTTTGTTTGGTTTTTTTTCCTTTTTTTTTTTTTTTTAACTTAGTAGGTGTGGGCTGTAAAGGATTTATGTAAAAGTTTTTGGAGGTTTTCCAAGGGCAGCTTGTCTTCCTGAAGATAAAAATCTATTTATGTTAAGATTTACCTAACCAGGAGTAACACTGCAACACTGCATTCTTGTCCTCCTTATTATACCAGAGGTAACACGGCCCTCTGGCATCCAATTTCCCTTATACCCTGTGATGGCTTGGCCCCAGGTCTTTACAAGCCAGTAGGAACTGGGCTGTAATAATTCAAAGAGGGGCAAAGATAGCCAGAGGAAGGAGAAATACTAGTCTCATTTACCTGTCCCTTTACCTTTATGGACACTTTGAAGAATATTTCCTGATGTCCAGGTATGCAAGGTGTTTTCTAGGACAGGCATATCCAGAAAGAAGTCCTGGAACATTTCCTTGGCAGATGTCTTTTTGTTGTTGATACTGTGGTACCTCAGTCATCCTGGTGATCAGAGAGAGAATTGAAAATACCTGCTTCTTTCTGAAGCTATTGATTCAGCATGCAACCATGAACTAACATATTGTCCTTCTGATCTGAAGTACATAAAAAACCTCTGTGGAAGAGAGAGAACTGAATCTCACAGATCTGTGTTGCAGGAGAATAAGACCTGTCTCCTGGTAATACCCTCAGGAGTCCTGTGTGGATGTCCAGCACTCATTCAGGACAAAGCACAGGTCTTTACAGTACAGCTCACAATCACAGTTTTCTTTTTTCTGTGAATCAGAAGCCACAGTGCAAGCTAATCCACATTCAGCTAACCAGAGCCCAAAGCTGTGATGGGAACTACAACAAAGTAATCCAAAATACTCCTGGCTGGTGGTGAACCTGGTGATGAGACTGAATAGTCTTCTGTGTCAGAGAAATCAGACTTGAGTTCCCATGGGTTCCTCCTCATTAATTATGTGATACAATGAATGGAAAATGTGTTCGTATCATTACCCTAATTAGCTGGAAAACATTTTCAAAATTTGTGAATATTTCTCACTCACCAATTGACAAAGCATGTGAAATGATGTGACTGCCTCTGCAGATAGTTGCACAGCACATTTTACAAATATTTTTGGGTTTTTTTCCCAATTTTTTTGGTCTGTCAGAGCATTATTTATTCAATCATTTTCAGTGTTCAAATGAATTTAGTTATTATTCCAAGAGTTAATAACAGTATCTGTTTCTTCCTGCCTGCTGCAAAGGACAGCGCTCTACATCAACCTCTGTGATGCCTAATATCGAGCAAAAGAGGTTTTACTACCTAGACAAATGCACTTCCCTGTAGAAAGAGGGTGAGTCAAGACAACCCAAGGCTATTTTGCCTCATGTTGTGATTAGCAGTGACCAGTTGTGGCCTCTAATCAGTAATCCCTAATTTCTACTGTCCCATGGCCTGGGCTGCCTGTAAAGCCCCAGCTGCCTCAAAGAAATCTTCTCTCTGCCTCTTGCCTTTGTAATACTTCAAATAGTTGCTGTCTTGCAAAGGTTGGGAATAAATCAACAACCCTTCACTCATTTGTGACTGCTTTTCTTCTGCTGAGTGAAAAGTGGTTGATTTGCTTCATCTCCTGTAGAGGGGCGGATCCCCGAAGCCCTCGCCCCTCGCCGGCCAGAGCAACGCCTACTGGGCAGAGCTGAGACCACTGCACCGCCTCTGCTTCCAGCACTTTCTGCTTAGTTCCACAGATCATTGGTTCTTGCTCTTTGTACCCTCCCTTCAATGTTTCTAATTGGTTTATGTACCCCTGTCTCCTCCTACCTCCCTTATCCTCATTGGATACATCCTTGTACCTCCCCTTTCCCCACCCCCCTGTAAAAGGGGACTGCGAGGACTGGTCACTAGGAGTGGTGAAGTGGACAGTGGTGCCCCAGGAGGTTGTTCTACGATTCTAGTTCAATAAAGGATCGTGACAACCCTCCTCCTGCCTCTTTTGCCTCCGGTTCTGTTTCCATCCCGGCCATTGGACTGCTAAGCCTGGGCAACCTCCATCTAGACGGGAACCATCCCCGGAGCCTGCGTGGTTCTCACCGCCTCCCGTAGGGAACTACGGGGTACAAGGCTGGCGTAGGGCTGGGGGTGGCGTCGGGGGCAGGACTCGGCCGGGCCAGAACCACCGCNCCCGCCCGTGAGCGCTGCCGCCCCATTCTGCCGCAGTTCCGGCGCCTAGAACTGCGACAATCTCCCACTTAAAGGCAGCCGCAACTTTTCATATTTTACAAAAGTAAACGCAGAATGAAAAATGTTAGGAGATGCAAATCTGAGAGTAAATGTTAATCTGCATAGTTCATTGCTGAAATTGGCTGCTGCTTTAATGCGGTGTGGGGTTCTCCATGGACTGCAGGGGCACAGCTGCCACACCATGGTCTTCCTCATGGGCTGCAGGGGAATATCAGCTCCAGTGCCTGGACCACCTTCGCCTTCTCCTTCTGCACTGGTGTGTGTAGAGTTGTTTCTCTGCTATTTCTTACTCCTTTCTTCTTTTTCTGCATCTGCTTCTGCACAGTAACTTTTCCCCCATCTTAAGTATGTTATCCCAGAGGTGCTACCTCTGTTGCTGATGGGCTCAGCCAGCAGCAGCTCTGTCTTGGAGCCAGCTGGCACTGGCTCTGTTGGTGTGGTGGTGCATTGCCTGCTCCTCTCCCTCCCACACCACAGTGATCTGAGAAATGCTCATTAGACCTCGGCCTTGATGAACAGCACCTGGGCTAAACCCCTTTTGGGCTTATCAGAAACACTGTCTGCTACCAGGAACTTGTGCTGTCTAATGAGGTCCTGCTTTTAATGAACAGCCTTAGAAGGTTATTTTTCTTGTCTGAATAATAACCCAAGTAGAACACTATTTTTATTATCACACTTTCAAAGGAAATTCTCAACCTGAATTGCAGCCAGGATGGAAAATAACTATGACTAAAACCCACTCTCTTGTGACTCTATGTATAGCAGTCCAAAGCAAGACCCTTTGAGGTCTCCTGGAGCAGCGGCTGTGACCTGCAAACAACCCTGAGTGGGGCCTCTCAGAGCTGGGGAACTCCCAGGTTTGCTGTACTCAGAGGATCACTGAATGAGGATGCTGGATCCTGGCCTGATACCCCCGACTGCTTGAAGCCCAAGCCATTGCCCACTGAGAAGATGTAGAGGCATTCAAGTGAGTAATTTACCAAATTTGAGGGAACTTTTCACGGTTATATACCTTGTACATATTCTGTCTGCGCGCGTGTGACTCTGAATATGCTGAAGTGAATGTACTAGCAATATTTCCTAGATTCTTAAGTATTTTAAATTTGTAGTAAGTCAGACCTGTAAGTGAGTTACTGTCGTGACACAGTAAATTCTGTATTAATCCTTTGCTAAGTTTAACTAACCGATTAAGTGTAGTTAAATGCTGTTGGACATCTAGGCATAAACTGTTGGTCGATTCTGGGCTCAATTTAGAATGGGGGTCTACTCTGAACCTTGGAACTTAGCAGGAGGGTATTCCATATTCCATTTTATACTTTCACTTTCCTATTGTTTTCTCTACCGTTCCTGTACTAGCCAGTTAGTTTTGGATTTATTTTGATTTGGCTTGATTGACTTGGGATTTATTTTTTTTGCTTTTTCTCTGCATGCTTTAACCATCTAATAAGTAGCAGAGTGAACCTTGCCAAAGAACTTTGTCATGCTTTCACTTTTATATTAAACTTGTTTTGGCTAATACCCTTGTCTGTGATTCTTTAAGCAACCTTAAAACACTCATTTGCCACAGCTGCACATAGGGGAAGCTTCTTCTCAGAAGCTACCCCTGTATCCCCCCTGCTACCAAAACCTGGCCATGCAACCCCCTTGCCTCTGTGATTTGCATGCTCAAGAATCATCATTAAAATCCACATTCATCACACAATCTTCACAAGGTTCCCTCATATTAACAAAACAAACAAACAAATCCACACATCAAAATAACATCATCAGTATTGAAAGAGGACAATCGGCATAGAATCCACCCCTCATCCCTTCCCCACAATTACAAAAAGAGAAATTGTCCATAATCATTCCACTCTAACATTGTTCAGCCCATGTGTGTTACATCTCCCACTTTCTATCCTTATTTCAAGCTCCTTGGGCACCATGTTTGGCATCAAAAAGACTGGTTGACCCTGACTGGATGCTGGGCGTTCAATAACCTGCTCTGTCACTCGCATCCTCAGCAGGATGGGGAGAGAAAATAACTCTCTAGGCTTTTTTCCATCTTAAGATAAAAGTGGTTTATTAAAGCAAAAATCGTGTGTGTGTGGGCAAAGGAAAAACCCAAAAGATGTTATTCTCTACTTCCTATGAGCAAATACTGTCCAGCCACTTTCTGGGAAGCAGGGCTCCAGAAAGCTTGTGTAGCAGTTGCTCCAGAAAATGAAGGTTGTAAATAACAAATGCTCCGTCCCCCAATTTCTCATTTCTCTTAGCTTTTATATCTGAGCAGTCATCACATGAAATGGGTCGGTTTGGGTTGGCTGCCCTGTCCCTGTCCCCTCCCAGGGGCTCACCCACCCATAGCCCATGGGTGTGAGGAGTGACAGTTTCAGTGCCAGTGCTGATGCTGTGCCAGCTCTGCCCAGCACTACCAAAACACAGGCATGTTATCAACACCTTTCCAGCTACCAGTGCAAAATACAGCACTCTGAGAGCTGCTGTGGGGAAATTTAACTCCATCTCAGCCAGATCCAGTACAATGTCTAAGGAGCTACTAGGGAATGCAACCTATACTGTTAGTTACTGAACTTTGTCACCAGATTTTTATCAGTGCTGAAATGTGTATTCATGCTTTTTAATCAAAGACTATAACTCTGTTGAAAGGATTTACAGGTTGTTTTATATTAGTCTTTGGATTCGTTCCACTCATTAGCTCAAAAGGACAAGATAA
Organism: Pachycephala philippinensis; assembly: GCA_013397055.1. Classification (NCBI taxonomy): domain Eukaryota; kingdom Metazoa; phylum Chordata; class Aves; order Passeriformes; genus Pachycephala; species Pachycephala philippinensis. Next base: position 22,143 of record VWZT01014323.1, read on the forward strand.
TTGTCAACACACCTGAGAGAAAGGAAGACCCTGCTGAAAATGGAAAGTCATTATAACAACTTATTTTAATAAAAAGTACAGGATGAAGACAAACACTATATTATATATATTGTATGTGCTACATATGGTGCTTTTAGGAAGTTGTATCTTGCTTGTTTTAATGCTGCATGGTGAGTTTTAATATTATCCTTTAACTGAACAGTTGAGTAAAGTGTTACTAGGAATATAGAGAAGAGTAAGTAGAGACAATTTTTTGCCTGGATCTAAAAAGACAGAAAAAAGGCTTTACAGGTTGGAGTACTACTTAATCAGTTTACTATTATAGTTTATCAGAGACTGACATTGCCCATAAAAAAAACCATCAACTTTTGGTACTTATTTTTAATATTCTATCACTGTCTGACTCTATAATGGTGTGTATTTTTTTTAAAAAAGGAGCTAATATGATTAGCTAATTATATGCTAATATGATTCTAGGTATTAAGATGGAAACTAAATAAATGAATAAAGCCTAGCAGCAGAACTAAAGAAAGTGTATTTTTATATTCTGAAAAGAATCAAAACTGACTATAAAAAGTCAGATGCAAGTACTGTGAGACTATATTATTTTCGAGAGGGCTCTAAAGAATCAGTATACAATTTTGTGGAAAGTGAAACTTTCCAAAACAAAACAGTGTAATTTTGTTAGAGATGATTGGACCATTCATAATTATGTACAGTGAATCAGTTACTGAAATATTTTTAGACTTATCTTAAATTGTTTGTAAACAGAGTGCAACGGGAGAAAGTTTCAAGTGTACTAATTTTAGGCTAAGATTTTTCTTGTGTGGTATTCCTCTAACTTTCAGCAGTGTGTCTGTATGACCATAGCTGTTGATGGTGCCAGCATTTTAAGCAGGGTGTGCTCAGGCTGCAGGACAACAGGTGTTGTGCCAGGGAATTCAGAGCATAAGCACGTAGTAAGACAAGAGCTGCAAACTCTTCATAGTTTTCATGACATTTGTCATATTTTCCTTCACTGCTGGCACATTGTTGACTGAACCAGAGAAACAGTCTTCAACATAGATTTAATGCAACAAAGCAGGGTCACTAAATGTACTGTACTCCTCTGTCATTCTCTTGTGCTTTCTATTCCATAAACAGAGACACAAGTGTTCCTGTCCCTACTTGCCTTCACCTCTTCTAAAATGCCTGTACCCCATGGTTAGGTTGCTCATGCTTTCCTAAACAGCATCTGAGGGTGCTGCTGGTAATGACCCAGAGGTATGTCAGAGGCCATCCACTTCTCAGGAACAAATTGTCAGCATGGTCTTTCTGATTTCAGCCCCCTCTTGGGTCTGGCTACGTTAAGGCCCTACCACATATTGTGAATAGGGCCGTTGACAGTCAGGTCTGACTCCCAGACTTTGCCACGGGATGAGGGATGGGCCGTGACAACAATCCTTGTACCTGCCTGATTGCTCTGTGGGGCCCTATGTAGCTTTGCGTGGTGCAGAACTTTCTTTAATTGCTACAGAAAACACTGCTTTTGTCTCCTTGCTTCTAGCAGCCTGACATTTTCTGTGGGTTGGGCTGACACAAGGACATCTTAGCAAACAGTTCCAAGTATGCTCAAAAGAAGCTGTTCCAGCCCCAACCCCATCAAAGAGCAGCAGTGAAATGAAAGCAGACATTTTATGTGAAGGTCTTAGTGAAGAGTTTCTTGTGTTACTCAGTCATCTCTGCAGGTTGCAAAATGCAAGCAGTACAGACTGAGGGCAAGAGGGATGGCAATACAAGCCTAGCATTTGCAAAACTGTTTTGCTTACTGGTTTGGCCGTGGACTTCTATCTTCCTTCAGAGAACCCTTGGTTTTTGATTGCTTCTAGTCATTGGAAGGATATTGTGAGAATAAATACTCTGCAGTATTTTAAGAGCCTAAACTGGAAAGTAAAATTCACAACATAAATATTCATGCCTGAAGTACATCATATTTACTTCTGATTTGATTTTTTTCTTAATAATCATCATACTTATATGAGTGTTGCTGTGATTTCTAAGAGGGTGGAAAAGAATCCCATAGGAATTCAACAGTTTAATAATCTATTAGTCATTGGGACTGCTTTTCAAATGTTACAGTTTAGGTGTTTAGGTAGGGTTTGGGGGGATTTGTCTTGTTTAATTGCAGTGGAAACCACACTTTCAATACTCATCTGAAAAATTTCTTAGTTCAATAGAGCCCATTCCTTTGTTTACAGCAGTCACTAACAGGCCTTTGTGAAGAGATGTCAGTATTAACAAGTGCTAATATTGAAAACTTTTATTTACCGGGCATGAATTTTATGAATGTATAATGGTGATAAATAGCAGCACTATGGATAGCTGGTTGTCTCAGACTGAAAATAAGCCTTGGTGGACAAAATGCTGCCTCCTTCTCCCGCTCGTGTCATGTGGGCTGACAGCAGCCCAGGGGATGGTACATCATGGAAAACAAATACCTGCTGGCATTCTCCTGACTCCTCCACCTGCAGGATCATCTGCTGAACCATACTGAACACGACAAATGAAATTAACCTTGGCTGGAATCAGCTGCTAATAACTACTGCTTTTGGCTCTTCTCGTGTTTCTTTTGAAAATTCGGTGGTTTTTAGTCCTGTGGCCCCTAGAGCCCATCAGAGGAAGCATCCCTGGTGCTAATGAGTCAGGGAAAAGCAATTAAAGAAAGAGTCTATTGGCATTGCTTGTTGAGTTCCTGCCACTTGCTAAGTGGTGGCCTCCAGCTGACAGGAAAACTCTAAGGTTTCCACCCGTCCGTAGATGTTAGAAATGCTTTGTAAATCACTGGCAAAGCTTCTCAGGTCAGAGGGTGCTGTGTCAGGTTCTCTTTCTGATGATCCAGGACATTATTATTTTGTATGCTGCAAAATTTCTTCTGTGACAAGAGAAAGCTCCTGACCATGCTCAGAGGCACAATGGGGAGCCAGATACCACCTTGTTGTGAAGTTCAAGAGTATTCCCAGACTTGGAACTGCTTTTGTCCCTTTGATTCTCCTCTGCATGGGCATCTCTTTTTGGTTGACGTAACACACAAAAACCTCCTGTATATTTAGGCACTCTTCACTAGTGGATTGGATGCCACTTAATTCAGCAAGCTAGTCTTTATTCCACTTTATGCTGTAACAGCTGGCAACATAAAACTACTTTATTGGTGCTGCATGCATTTTGTGACTATTTAATAATGAAAGGAATCCCCTTCTTATTAGCAAGAATAAAGGAAATAGCACATGAACACATAAAATGTGGTATTCTTTTTGAGAAGTAGTTTTTTTGAGGGCCTATTCAAATTTCATCTACTTTGTAAAGTACTGCTCAAAGGCAGCAGATTCAAGAATTTAACATTATTTATATAATAAAGAGGATAGTATCTTCTTGTGGATTTGGGATAGCTATCCATCTAATAACTTTTAAAAAATCATGGTTTGATATAACTGCAGAATGGATCAGAAGGAATGCAAATTGCAGAAGTTAAGATCATGAGACCATGAGTATTTGCTTTGATCATGACAGCACATATCTGTTTCAGAAGTTTTATGTTCTAAATATGGAGAAGTAGTCATTGGCAATTCCCATCAGTGTCAGGTTTGAGGTTGCCTCCATAATAAAATCCTTCGGTCTGAAGTTTTGTGATGGACCTTTTTTCCAAGTGATAAGTTACAGAACTTCCTCTCAAAAATGTTTCTTGTTCCTGCAAACACATACCTCCAGAAGGGAACTGGCCGGGATTTTGTGTTGCATCATCAGAAAAGATACTGTTCTGCCTCAAATTTGTACTTTGTTGAATTGTAGTTGGGATATGCTGTAAGTTCAGCAGGAACTGACTAGAGCAGGGCCTATGAGAGAGCAATGAAGCTGAGCTGGAGAAAGAAAAATGTTGAGATCTTCCCAGAGAAATATGGGAGTGTGAAAAGACTGGGATTTTTGGCTCACAGAATTACGTTTTCTTTACCCTCAAAGGCTAGCATAAACACTTCCAGGTGAAAAAACATGTCTCCTTTGCAACATCTCATGCTGACTTGTGAGGAGAACAAAACACTCACCTTTATTGTGTATTGAAAATGCAATATTTACAATGATGAGGCTAGGAAAAGGTTATTTTCCTCTAACTGAAACATGTACCTTAGCAGCATGTATATCATACACTGGTACCTTATAGGTGCTTTAATTAAGTATAGTAAATAACTAGTGATGAACACTCGATTTTAATGTAAAAAATACTTAGACAGAGGCATGAATTCTAATACACAGACTTTGGCCAGGTACTCTATGTGCTTTGGCAGATCTGCTTTATTGTGGTAGAAATTTCAGTGAATTATGTTCAGATAAATGAGTGTTGTGGTTTAGGGATTCTATGCCCCAGTTTAGTGCTCCCACTTAAACACTCAGAACCACGTGCTGCTTGCCTACTCCCCCTGCTCCCTGCACTGGAACGAAGAGGAGAATCGAAGGCTCAAAAGATGAAGAGCAAGGGTTGTGTTGAGAACAGTTCACTAGAAACAGCAACGAAGTAAGAAATGAAGGGTAACAGCAGCAACATGAATAAATCACATAACAGGGGCAGATGATTCCCAGGAGAGCGCTCACCACCCACCTGGCCAGAAGGGACCCTTCTCCCCCACCCTCTGTGTATGGCATGGGGTGGTAGAGAATAACCCCTGGGTCCTGGCCATGCTTCTCTGGGCTACTGCAAAAATTAACCCTCTCCTGGCCTGACCAGGAGAATGGGATATCTCAAATATCTTGCTCATAAATACGCTATGGATCTAGGAACTGGTAAATATTGTGTTGTATTTATTGAAGTACCTTCATTTCTGAAAGTAGAACTCTTCAATCTTTGCTAAGAATAATCCTATCAAAAATCACCCTTGGTTATACGCATCCTCACAAATACATTTGCTTCTTTCTAAACTCTTCATAACTTATTCTTCCCTTTCAGAATTCTGATCATAGGGAAAAAAAAAAAAAATCTGACAGCCACAATGAATACTTCTAGGGCTTTCACAAATGTCTTTATTTCTTTAGGTTCTTAACTTCAGGGTTTTTTTCAGTTCTGTGACTGTTCTTAAATTTTAGTTATGGCAAGGCCCCAAAGGAAGTACAGGTAATTTTTTTCTTCTATGTATTTAAATTTTTGTTTATTTAATATTGACCCAGGTTTTAGTTAAAGTACTATCTTGTACCAAGTTTACTGTGATTTTTGCACAAATAATATAGCTGGCAGAGAATATGTTTTTCTTACATGAACGTGCACATCCCAAAAGATTATTTATTTTCGTCAGATTAGCCTCAGCAAAGTAAGTTTACAGGAACACTGTCCAAAGCTTTTGCTTAATAAAAAAATTTGTTAGAAAAAAAATTGATTCCAGGGAGTACAGAAAAATCAGCATTTAAATGGCAGAATTTTTAGGCATTATGTAAGAATTTCATATTAATATACACAGGGAATTTAAAATTGTTGGAGATTTTTTTCAGGTGTGATCACAAAACCGGTGGCTTGTTGAGCCACTTTTTCTCCAGATTAACAGTAAGATCAGGAATTTAAACTCTCCTCTGAATAGAACCTGCTTAGCAATGAGGAAGATCAGTTTTCTGCCATTGCACGTGTTGAAAAGAAGAGATGCTGGTTTGTCATCCCATGAATTAATAGGAAAAACTGAATAGTGAAGAAAAGAAATCCTTCCCACCAGGTACTTAATTCAGCTTTGTCTCGGGTATCCTGAATTCCTTCAAATGAGACCTGTTTTTTACTCCAAGCTTCAAGCAAAATTGTCTTAATTTGTTATGTACTTTTGGACTGGGCCACAGCCAATTCCCAGATATGTTCAGAGTTCAGCTGAGATATGTCTCAGCTCAAAGGGTCTCGATGCATGTGAGGAACCAAGACTACCCTGGTTGGCTGGATCTGGACCTTAGTGAGCCCTGTACAACTTTTGCAACAGCAGTTCTTGCACTTATGTCAGATTTGCAAACAGCAGGGCAACAGTGGCTCTTAAAACAACTGCAAATCTTTGCTTTTCTCAGAAATTCTGTTTTGAATCTCTTGAGAGGGTGGAGAAGGAAGCATTATTTTTCTGAAATATGTTCCAACAGACATGTTGGGAAATAATGTTAGCTGTATAGTAGGCATTTTGGAGCTACAGGCAGAGAGAACATAAAGCCTCTTTGCTTTCCAACGCTCTTAAAAAAGTGTGGAATGCTTTGCCTCTCTAAAAGCTCTTTTAAAAGATTTTTTTTCCCCAGGACTTATTGTGTGCATTATGCAGACCTCAGCCTGTATTTGATGTGTTCTGTCAGAAGAAAAATGATCAGTGCCAAAAATGAACAATGCCAAGTTCTTCTGTGAAGTTGACTCACAAGAGTGTCACATTTATTTTCTGTGAGCCTGGCCCTTTTGAATGCAAGTGCTGGATTTTGGGTGGTTTTTTTTTTTTGGTTCCTATGCATGCATATACACATGCACAAAGAATAGTTTTAGAGTAACCTTCAAATACTAGCAACCACATTTCATATCAGTATCCTCGGAACAGGAGGCAGAAGTGGCTCATGTGCTAAGGGAAACAAAATACTGTGAACTGCGACAGATGTTTCCAGAAAGCTTGAAAAGGAATAGTGTGGTTCCTGCTCCTCTCCAGCCCCGTATGGGGTATTCTTAAAAAATACCCCTCAAGGTGGGTTGGACAGTGGAGAATGTTGACTGACTCAGTGGTGAGACTGTTGTCCCTTTCCCCTGCCTTGATATCTGGGCTTTTTTCTTACATTTGGGAAAAGTGAGAGGCAAGGGACAAAGGGAGAAGCAGAAGTAGCATCCAGCTCAGATGAGCACAATGCTGAAGTGTTGGCAGCTTTGGTCTGGTAGCAGCAAGAATGAAGGCATCTGTTCTGGAGAGGATTTCACAAAGGAGAAACAGGCCAAAGTGCCCAGGGCAATGATGTGGAAGGAAGAAAATAGGTTGGACTAGAGGCAGGAGAGAGCATGAGGAGCAGAATTCATGTCTTGTGGGAGAGCTGGTGGAGGGGAACGGCAGGCAGCAGTGTGAATGTGTCAGCAGGAGAGAGAGGTGTGTCCTCCCATTTTAGCTTTGCATCCTTCTCCAATGTCAGTCACTGATGATTTTCTGCACCTAAACACCAAAAGTTGACCAGTTAATCATGGTTTTGGTATAATTATCTCTTTTATCTAATTCACGCTTGGAGTGATTTGTTTGTATTTACTATAACATTTTCTGCAGCCTCTACTATAGACAGGCTTTAAATAATAATCTAAGTCTTTAGTGAAATAACAAACAGTACAATGCTCTGAGAGCTTTAGTCACAGATGGTGCTAAAGAAATATTTCACAATGAATAATTTATCCATCAGACAAATGTAATGTTCCTGGCAGGTTCATGAACAGATCATGAAATTATTTTTTATTTAAAATTATTCACTGTTTTTTTCCAGCAAGTGGTCCTCTGTATCTGGTATATAACTGGTTTCTTCCAATAATTCTGATATATGTGTTTTGATATATTGGGAGTTTTAGGAAAATGCTTACTGTTCTTTCTGATTCCAGGTAGCTGGGTGGTTTAGTTCCTGCCTTGAAATACACTGTATTGAGAACCTGCCTACGTGATACTGCCAGCTGAGAGGAAGATTAGATGGGTATGTCTACAAAGAGGAAATGAAAGAAAAAGCCACAATACAAATGATGGGAGTACTTCCTAACATATTAGGTAAGCATGATTTTTAAAACAGATTTTGTTTTCATAATGCACTATGTAAGAAAAATCTGTAGTCCCTGGTCTTTTCAAAATGAGGAACATTTTTGAGCCAGATCATTATTTATTAAGACAGATTACCTCAGTTTCCAGAAAATTATTTTATAGGCTCAAAGTAATGTTATGCAAGTCTGGCTTCATAGGGGAAATCTATTCCAAGTTAAAGACTTATTTCAAAATAAGTCACCCAGGAGGATGGTTTGTATTCTAAGACCAATATTCTATTTCACTGACTACAATAGTAGTAATCTGTTAACCTCTGAGGCAGCACAGCAGTGAGGCTTCATAAATAAAGCTGCAAAAATTGATGAAAACATAAAAAAATAATAAAAGCCTCACAGACACTGCTGAAGAACTTGTTCAGGAAATGGAAAGCTCTTCTCAAGGTAGGCGGATAATGAAGTTTGAAGTTTTTGTATAAATGCAGAATAAAACCATGCATTGAAAAGGAACTGGTGAAAGCTAGAAACCAAAATACCCTAAATGATGTCTGGGGCTATGTGTTAGTAATACATGGCAGCTTCAGTCTGCCTTAGTCACAGAATCCGTCAGATTACGCATTTGCAGTGGCTTGTCATTTTAAGGATATCTCACTCTCTTATTTGGATGATGCTGTAAGAAACTATATGTTCCATCATGCAAGTCCATGGGACTGTTATGCTACTATACAACTGTTTGAGCTTGTTTTACATTTTAATTACAGCTGCAAAGCTTCAAGTGCCCACTTTCTTGGCTAGGGTGTCTAGATATCACCCTTCTGCTGTAGTTCCCCTGGTTCCACTGCCTGCCAACGAATGGAGTTTGACCAGGATTAGTGGGGCTCTGCTTCACACCATTGTGGAGGCGGAGACAAGGATGTTCTTCTGTCTCAAAGTATTGGAGTCCTGTGGATACTTCTGCATCCAGATAAGTTGTGCAATGAAAGAACATCCCTTGAAGTCAGTGTTTTTTACAGAGGATTTGTTCCACCTCGCTGGTAGAAACTGCACTGTCCTAGCTGATGTCAGAATGAGTCTTGTGTTTGGTTGTGGTGGCGAGACTCTAGCAGCCATTTTCCGCTTCTTCAGCTGCTGTGCCCAGCTAGAAACAAGCCCTGTAAGCTAAGGAAAATCCCAGTCAAGTGGTGAGAGCACCAACAGATGCATTCATATTCAGAATGCAGAGGAAGCTGTTTAAAAGGAGAAGCACATAAGCCTCGTGATGGATGATAGTCATGTCTGGCACATGGAGGGCAAATTGTTTTCTCAACTAGTTCCTAAAAAAGATTTTAATAAAGTAGTTTTAGGAGAGGGTTCTAAATTAGGAGAGGGTTCTAGCCAATTAGTGTCTTTTCTAGCCACATTACACGCACGAGAGATCATAATTTGTAAACTCTTCTGTGGAGAACATCTTCAAAGTAAACCAGTCAATTTTGGTAATGTCTGGATTACATGAATTGAAATTTATTAGGTAAGTGCAATAAAGTTCCTTAGAAATATATTTTTAAAATATATCCCTTTTCAAAATATCTGGGTTTGGGAGGTTGCATCTCTTAGCATGTCTTTTGAAAAAAGTTTTATTTCTACCCCCAGCATTTTTGAAGAACGCCTGCAGATTCTCACGAAGAAGGCCTGGTCCACCTGCTTCTTCATGCTTTAGAACAAGAGTTTGTGAGCTAAATCTATTAAAAACTATTCCAGAGCAAGCATGTTTCTGAGAAACATGAAGAAACAATACATAGTAGACTGGGTCAGTAGGTCACAGTTCGAAACATCCAAATCTGTAATTGTGTCTCATTTTAGGAGGTGATACCCTTAGAAAAGGAAAAAAGAAAAGGCAGTTTCCAAGTGGGTTGGAGTTGATTTTAAAGGAGAAAACAACAGTACTGAGGACAAAATGGTCATAAATAGGGTAGAACAGCAATGATAGAGAACAACAAAAGAAAATGACAGTTCTGATTTGGGGGGATGAACACATGTGTTTTCCATCAGGAAGTTCATTGAAGATTTCTTCCAGAACTGTTGAACTCTGGTCTGTTTGAAAGCCCGGCATGGAACAATCAAAACCACGTTAGGAAAAGGTTGGCATTTCATCTCTGGTATGACAAGGGACACAACTGTACACAAAACATAGTAACTCTGTAGTCTTTGGCAATTTAGACCTGATTCATCTCTCTGGATGAGAACACTGCATGTGTACACATCTGGACAGATATCTGCACTCCAGAACTGGCTTAGTTGTAGCCTTGTAGCCTGGTAAATACGGAATTATCACTAATAAAGAGGCAGCAGGTTAAGCTAACCCAGCAAGGTCACAGGCTTTTTCTGAACATGGGTTGACTGCAGCTTTGCTTGAGCCTGATTAATTAACACAGCGTTTTCTTTTTCTAATGTTTGGGTGCCTAGTGCCTAATTTTTTACTTTTGCTTATAATCATGTGCTATAACTTTAGTTTTTAGATAGCTAGTAACAAGAAGTATTCTGTGTAGAATTAAATATTTACCATATAATCATAGAATAGCTTGTTTTTGAAGAGACACTTAAAACATTGCATCCAACCCCCCTGAAATTGACAGGGACATCTTCTAATAGGTAAGTTTGCTTAGAGCTCCATCCAGCCTGACCTTGAATGTTTCCAAGGATAGGACACTTGCCATCTCTCTGAACAACTTGTTCCAGTGTTTCAGCAACCCTCATCATGAAAACTTCGTCCTTATATTTAGACTAAATCTACCCTCTTTTAGTCTAAAACCATTACCCCTTATTGTGTCACAACAGACCCTGCTAAAACATGTGTTTTCATCATTCCCCAGCAGGGAAGAAGATTGACTTGTCTGAACAGGGAGCTTTTGTAGGAAAAAGAAGAGACTTTCTGGCCTTTGGAAGAAGGGGCAGGCAACTCCTGAAGAGTACAAGTATGTTGTTAGGTCATGTAGAGAGAAAATTAGAAAGGTGAACTCTCAGCTAGAACTCAATCTGGTCACTGCTGTGAAAGATAATAAAACATGTTTTTACAATAGCATTAATAGNGTTCACCTCAGTCTATAAGGTAAGTCCATAAGACCAGTGATCCTCAGGGCAATCAGTCCCCTGAGCTGGTAGACAGGGACAGGGAGAAGAAAAGACCCTCTGAAACCCAGGAGGAAGGAGTTATTGACCTGCTGAACCATTTAGACACTGATAGGTTTATGGGACCAGATGGGATTCATCCTTGGATGAGGATCCATCCTTGGATGGTACTGAGGGAGGTGACAGAAGAGCTCGCCAAGCTGCTCTCCATCTTTTATCTTTTACCAGGGAGGTCTCAAGTGACTGGAGGTTGGCCAATGGTCACATCTACAAGGGTCAGAAGGAGGATCCAGGGAAGTACAGGCCTGTCAGCCTGACTTTGGTGTTATGGAACGTTGTGGAACATCGTGCTCAAGGCATCTAGGACAACCAAGACATCAGGCCCAGCCAGCATAGGTTTGTGAATAGTTGGTCCTCCCTGACCAACCTGATCTCCATTTATGATCAGGTGCCCTGAATAGTGGATGATGAAAAATCTGTAAATGTTGTCTACCTGGACTTTGGCAAAGCCTTTGACACTGTCTCCCACTGTATTCTCCCAAAGAAACTGACTGGTCATGGCTTGAAGAGGTGGACTCTTCACTTTGTTAAAAACTGGCTGGGTCCAGAGAGCAGTCCAGTTGGTGGCCAGCCACTGGGATTTCCCAGAGCTCAGCATTGGAGCCTGTTTAATATTTTTGTTGATTACTTGGATGAGATAATTGAGTACACACCCTGTAAGTTGGCAGATGACATCAAGCTAGGCAGGAGTGACGGAAGGCCCTGCAGAGGGATTTGGACATTCTGGATTGACGAGTGGAAGGCAGTGGTGTGAGGTTCAACAAGGCCCAGTGATGGGTCCTGGACTTCGGTAACAATAACCCCAGGCCTGGGGCAGAGTGGCTGGAAAGCTGCCCAATGGAAAAGGACCTGGGGGTGCTGGTGATGGCAGCTGAACATGAGCCAGCTGTTCCCAGGTGACCAAGAAGGCCAATGGCATCCTGGTTTATATCAAAAATAGTGCTGCCATTGGTCCCCTGTACTCAGCACTGGAAAGGCCACAGTTCGAACCCCGTGTCCAGTTCTGGGCCCCTCACTGCAAGAAAGACATTGAGGTGCTGGAGGGAGTCCAGAGAAAGGCAATGGAGCTGGGGAAGATTCTAGAGAGTAAGTCATAGGAGGAGTGGTTCTAGGAGCTGGGGTTGTTTATCCTGGAGAAAAGGAGTTTCAGGGAGGACCTCATCACCATCTACAACTGCCTGAAAGAGGGTGTAGCCAGGTGGGGGACAGCCTCTTCTCCCAGGTGACAAGTAACAGGACAAGGGGACAGAGTCTCCAGCTGTGCCAGGAGAGGTTCGTGGAGTATTTCTTCATAAAATAGTTGTCAGGCATTGGATTGTGCTGCCAAGAGAGGTGGTAGAGTCACCATCCCCCTGGAAACATTCAAGGAAGCACTGGACATGGCACTTAGTGCTACAGTTTAGTTGACATGGTGGTGTTTGGTCAAAGGTTGGGCTTGATCTTGGAGATCTTTTCCAACCTAAGTGATTCAATGGTTCTGTGATTCAAGGACCCTGTTAAGTACGGTAAGTCCTCAGTAAGGTCTCCCCAGAGCCTTCTCTTCTCAGGCTGAACAACGCCATGTCCATGGCATGTTGATAATACACAGAGAAGAACAGATATGATGTGACAGCAAGTGCCGTGCAAGGGGCGACTCAGTGAAAACAGGCTGGGTGTGTGGGATGAAGTGATGGAATGATAACCAAGGAAGAACAAGAGGCAAGTGGCAAGCCCAGGCTTCTCTTTTATTTTTATGGGGAAAAAAAAAAAAAATTCTTTAAGTCAGTTTTTCAGCTCGTAAGGTTTAAATTATATGAGAAATATATTTTTTGTTTGTTGTTTTCTTTTTGCGCATGACAATAATTTCAGTGTAGTGAAGTAGCTGTGTCTAAACCCGAGCAGAGCTTAACTGGGCCACAGCATTTAAGCCATTTTGAATTGAGATCTTATGGCTAACTTAAATTGCAGCCCTAGTACTTTCTCAGAAGGGCCAGGTCCGGGCTCTTTAGCTCTGCTGCACCACTTTGTTCCTTCCCTGGAAGGATTTCCAGGCTGCTGGGACTTGTGCACATTCCAGGGGGATAGAGTGGGAAGCAGGTGTCAGGAAGGCATGGTGAAATGGTGGGCTAATGCTGGGCTCCTTGCAGACATGGATATTGAGGTTTGAACGTTTTCTTCCACAGAGGTGTAGAGATCCTCTTTTGGTCAGCACATGGCTGATACTAAATTTGAGGGTGTTGGAGAAGGGGGCAGGTTCATTTGAGCGTGTACATCTGTCCATGTATTAGCATGATAAAGAAGATGTAAAATATGGGTCTGCTCTGTCAGCCCTACACAGAACATGTCACATGAAACAACTGTAAGGGACTGAGTTCTTTGGCTTTGGATTAGGGAGTGGGTGTCTTTAGGACAATGGTGAGAACACATCATTTAAACTGCAAGTGTTTAAAAAAGTAACTCCGACCAAGAAGCTACTCCCAGAAAGACTTGGCTTTCTACAAACTTCTGTGGGTACATGGTTAAACTCAATCACCTAGCAGATGTTGATATACTAGTAACTATTTCTAGAGGCACGTACACATCCTGATGGTATTTCTAATATGAATTCTTTAGGAACTACTTCAGACAGGATAGTGATTCACACATTTACTGGGTGTGGTGAATTGGCTTAGCCACCTAAGCACAAAAACCCTGTCATCATTGTGAGAAAACTAGTTCCCATAAGTGGGTAAGGAGAAAACAATGAAATTCAGTCCTTTGGAGGCTGGTCAGCTTACAAGTGAGGAGCTTTGCCAAGGTTTGTCTTCTCAAACGCTGTTGTGTAATGTGGGAGAAAACAGCTTTATGAACCTGTGAAGTGTAATCAGAACATGGTAATAGAAATAGGTTAATGCTGTTTTGTAGAAGCCCCTGTATTTACCTGCTATACACATGTGAGACTGGATCTGTATTTAGATCATTGCTATTGATTGTATGTCATGAAAAATTGCTAAATAGGCAAAATATATATGAGTAAAACCCCAAATTATTATCTGACCTTTAGATTTGTGTTTATAAAGCTCAATAGAAACTTTATTGTGGAAAATGCTGGAATAGAACATGCCTGGGGTAAATGAAATGGTGATTTCTCTGTAGAAGAGATCGGTGGATTTGTGACATGAAGTAGTTTTATTCAGTGCTTTTGCAGTGAATGCCCTCAGTTAATTTTTCACTCCTCTTATATTAGAAAAACAAAAATATGATAATTGACTATTTTTCTTCTTCTTCTTTTTTTTTTTTTTTTCATGAAAACACTTAACTTTTAAAACCAGCAATACTTTTGTCTTTATCAAATTGGGATATAAACCTCCAGAAATTTCAGATCCTTTACGGCCCATTTGATTTAAATATATTCTTTGGAATGTTTTTCCTTTCATTCCACAGCCATGATTCCGAATATCCACGGAATGTTCCCAGGTAACTTCCCAAATCTAAAAGTTTTGTAATGTCAGAACGTCAATACCAGCTTTATGGCTGGGATCACTGATGTTGGGCAGTTGCATGTTTGCCTTTCTGAAGAAAGAGTACCACATGTGCTGTATCTGAGCAGCCAAGAACCCGCATCCCATCCTTTCAACATGCAAGAGACCTCGACTGTTCATGTCTTCTGCAGCTCACGGGAGGGACAAGCATCACTTGACCTCTACAAAAACCACATTTATGTCCCTGGCTGTGAAAACAGATTTTATTTATTGTTATCTTCTACTGTCTTTAGGGTGTTCAGATAGATGGCAGATTTATCTATCACACATAAACACACTAGCATCAACAGCTATGAAGGTAAGTGATTTGAACAAACCTGAGCTTTTGAAATATCCTCACCTCGTAAGTCAACCCACAGGTGTAACCTTGGCTTATCAGATGGAATGAGCTTTGCCATCACTTTAAAAACCTGACAGCTCTATTTTTGGGAGAATCATTGCCTTCCAGTGGCCTCCAGACAGCCATATATCCCAGGAACACAGGGATGTCCTGCTTGGCCTGATCCTCCTCTCTTCTTTGTGTGGCTCACCACAAAATGAAGGTCCTAGTCAGTCTCTCATAGATTTGCCCAGATAGCACAGGTTCTGTCTGGGTACCCTGGATGTGTGTCTAATCTACATTGCTTACATGGAAAAAAGCCTTTTTCTCTTTGCCTTCACTGTCACTTTTACCTATGTCAGTGAGAGTATTCTGGCACAGCAAAGTAGTACCTGATACATGCAGCTTTCTTTTTCTGGGTGCACATAACTTTGGGCAGGGTTTACTAGGTTCTGTATCCTGAGGCCTCACCCTCAGAGGCAGAAGGAGTTTGACGGAAGAGCAAAATGAGGAATATGCACATCCTTTGTTGTGAGCCCAGACCCCATTTGGAAAAGGGCAAAATCTTTATCAGGGCCTGATTTTCAGAAGTTAGTGCTCAGTGCATCCTGAAGGCAGCTGTTTCTCCAGTGCCTCTGAAAGGGCAAGAAAAAAAATAAGGACAAGCTACTTTCATAATTTTACCCTGTCATGGTTCAGCACATCTGATCAGGGATTAGACTGTTTCACAATCTCCAGTGTTAGGTTTATGAGTTAGTAGTTTCATCTCCATGGGCACTGTACAATTGCTTGTAAAGTGATGACAGAAGTGGATTTGTTTTTGTGGCTTCCATTTCTACATCTGGACTGTGGACCAACTGACAGCACTAAAAAGCCAGGTGGCTTTACAGCATTTACATGGGACCAGCAGACTGGGTTACAGGCAGAATCAGGTTTGGCCTCATGGACAGCCCTAGTTTCTTCAGAATGGGTACTACTTCTCACCTAGACCACACATGAGGCTTTACAGGTCAATATTCTATTTTGGCAATGTTTTTGAGCAACCATTCTGGAACAAGAACTTGCTTTGTTGTTATACAAACAAAGAAGGCAATTCTGATTCTATTGCACCCCAAAAATTTGTAGTTGAAAAAGTAGTCGAGGTGACAGACAGAGGCCAGATAGTTGTGGGTGTGCAAGAAAGCAAAGAAGCAATGTAGGTATCTTAATAAACAACCTAATCATTAAAGGGGGGGTTGTATGGAAATAATGGAAAAGGGTGTATGTGTGTGAAGAAGATTAATGAGCTAATTTTGACATGTATTTATAGAAGCTTCTTCTATGTATGTGCAGCAGTGTTGGATAAAACACAAAGGGCTTCTGAAAGCATAGAACAGACACACAGAAGTGCCAGGTAGGGGCTGATATTTATGGTCCCTGAGAAGAAATAAAGAGAGAGCTGACCTTACGTTGTCAAAGAGGACATAGCTAGGGAGTTAACTAACCAAGAAAGGACTTGGACACAGAGCAGAAATGCAATTCATTTGAAGAAAAAAAAAAAGAAGAGGATGAGAGAGATGTAAAGATAGAAAAGACACAGTTGAGACAACTGACCATCACAAGAGTGTTCGGAGTAGACATGAACAAAGCAAAGGTGCTTCTGTCTAGGTCAGAGAAAAGTTCCTGCAGTACTGTAAAGGCAATTAGTATCAGCTATTAGCTTGCAACAGTTATATATTTATGGGTGGCTAGGAAAGGCATATGCAGAAATAAAACACAAGCCTTCTGGATATCTGGGAAATGAAAGAGACATTGAGTGAGGTCTGAGTCAAGGAAGACACAGCTTATGGACCTGATGACAAGCAGGACTGCAGTGTTGTCTTGAAGCATCAGAGTGGAATGAAAAGATATTAAAGGCTGTCCCTTGGCCACATGCTGTTCAAACTGGCAGGCAGGTATCCATGAAAAGTGTCAGAGAGATCAGGATTTCAACCTGCCCTGGAAGGAATGGGTAAGGAGAAGAGAGGTAGCTCTGTGAACTCTCTGTTCTTGAGATGAGAGTGTTTCTGAGATAAGCAGAGGGTAGAGAAAGGTGGCAGGGACAGAACTCTCACAGAAAGTTGAAAAGAGATGAAGAGGATGCTCTGAATAACGTGTTACAGGAGTGACTGTGGAGATGAGAGGAAAACAAGAGGAGGACAGAGTTTTGAGTGCTAAGGAAAAATGGGAGCTTGGAAGAGCTTGGTTGCTATTGATGCAAGCAGATGACAATTCAAGATCAATGAAGATAGAGCATTTGTGGAGAAAGAATTCACTACAGCTCTTCTATAACTTGTTATACCCAAGTACAGAAGAAAAATGTTGACTTTGCAGCAAGCCTGGAGCTGTTCCATTTACAAGTGTCAATATGTTACTTTTAACACTGAGACCAGGTGTTTTATAGGTGCATCACAAATTTTTGAGTAATTAGGAAGCAGTAACCCACTATTTTTGAAGTAGAAAATAACTTACTGACTTCCTTACAAATAATAGTTTCCATCTCTGCTTTTGTAGGACAAATTCCAACTTTATGCAGCATTTTATGTGGGATTATAACTTTTGTTTCTGACTCTACAATGATCATATACATTCCCTATTCATCACAGAAGAGTAATTAAAATGAATGATCTCTCCTGAAAATGTGTATAACTATTTTTTAAATACTCAGAGCTTAATTAAGAAGTTAGAGGATTAAAGGATTAAAAAACAGTTTTATGAGGTGGCTGAAGGGTAAAATTCTAAGAGTAAAACCATCTTAAGCTTTTATAGTGTTAAGGCCATGAGAAAAAAAAAGGTGGTAGAAATAAAGAAGAAAAACTAACTAAAACTAAAATGGCAGGTAACATAGAAATTCCACCTGTTTATTAAACTTCTAATTTGTGTTATTATTGGCAGATTATAACTGCCTACTTAGGCATAGTTAAGTAGTGAGAGTAGTATTTCCAATGAGCTTCATCCATATGTCTTGTGCTAGAAATCTGTTCAGGTAATGCCATCTGAACTACCTTAGCACTGAAAAAGGTTTTTGTAAACTTTTGCTGTTAGAAATCATGGTTATGTTATGATTAGGTAGTGAGGTACATGCACAAATCTGTGTAGGAAGAACACTCTATAGCCTTTGTTTAGCATGTTATCCAAGGTGAACCTGTGGCTCTAATACATCAATGGCAAACCTGACAGTGATTCACCAGGGACAAGAATTCATCCTCCAAAGATACTGTTTGAAATGTTCAGCTGCAGGTGTATGCTAAATGGCCATAACTGCTTAACATATAGTTTTCTACCGCTCCTTTAAAAAAACTAGCCGTTTGAAAGCCCCAAAGGTTTAGCTCGGGGTTTGGCACTCCGCAATTCTTTCTTAAAATTCCTGAAAATATGTATTCGAGAATATGTATTCACTGAAGAGGTCAGTCAAGGAAGTGTATGGAGCAACAGGTTTTTTTATTGATACCTGCTAGAATACCAGAAAGTTTGATTCAACAAAGGGAGCTTATCCAGAAACCTACCATTGCTACCAGCTTGCTCCACTGCTGACCACAGGCTCTAGAAAGGCACAACTTCGGTTATCACAATCTTTCACTTTGAAAACAATAATTCTTCAATCCCTTAAGAGACTACCACACTGTATTTTCACTCTAATTAGCCAGCAGTTGGCTAAGCCCTGTTTATTTTCTTTGTATCTTAAAAAGAAAGGAGATTTTTCCTTGCACTGAAGAAAACCCGATATGCTATATATTTTTTCATAGAAATTTTCTTCAATACTATTTTTCACTGAAATCAGTGCCAAGGCTCTTAAAGAAACTGACAGAACGCTTTTGAAGCCATGGTGCATGATTTTATGTACTACTGCTCCTCTACAGCAATTACATCTATTTTGCCTAAGCTGCCTCTTACCCCAGTGAAAATTCCACACATCAGTACTTAAGTGATGTGATTGAAATTGCTCATACCATTAAATGACGGTGATGTTTACAGATAAACAAGGTCCAGCTGACACCAGGTTTTAGCCTTTGTTTTTTTGCAGCACAGCTCTATGTAAGTCAAAAGGCAATTTTTAGAACTTAAAACCCATACTTGTCAGAAAAAGGCCAAGCAGTTTTCATATATTCACACCAGTGCTCCCAGAAGCATTTTGAGATTGGGAATTTATTGTGAACTGCTTTATTGAAAGCTGCTGGAAAAATAGCAGCAAACAAAACAACAGCAGGGCTATTGGAGCAACATGTGTCACACAGAACCCTCAGCTGTACGTCTATGGCTGCCTGCTCCTGCTCCTGCTGAACCTGAGAAAAGTTCTAATAGCTAAAGCAGTAATGTGGTTTGAATATATAACATGCAACTTTGAAGAAGCTCATATGTCTTTGACATAACAGAGGCTCCTTAAGGTAGGTAAATAGTTTCAAGCAATAAAATTTTGTGTGCTTTCACTGTTTTGGTGAGCGCCTATTGGGAATATTGGAAATTCAAGCCTGGAGTGTTCTTCTAGTTGAAAAGATATCTGTGGTTTAGATTTAAAAGCTAGATTAAAATAAGTTTGTTTAGATTGCATTTACAGTTCTTCAAAGTCAAACGCTTCCTTTAGACTCAGAAGGAATAAGACATGTTTTAGCTACGCCATACAGCACTTGAAACAGGGGCTTTCTTTGTTCTCTCATCATTGCAAGCATGTAACTTCCATTAGTTTCAATTAGATTGATGTGTTTCTATCAAAGAAAATAGTTTCTTTATAGTGTTGCCTTAAATAATGTGGAAACTAAGATTAGAAGAGATATCTGATAGTTCCTTAGAAATCCATGACCAGCCTCAATAAATTTCTAAGGAAGCTTGCTGAGTATGAAGCAGAATATGTCCTGACTCTGTAACATCTAGGGTAACATACCGTGATTCTGGAAAAGAACTAATTATTTTTGAGTGGATTGTTCATGTGGACCCCTTGTTCCTTGTGTCCTGACTCCAGGTTTTTTTTTGTGACACAGTTTATGTGCTGTTTGGGATCAAAACTTTTTTATCTTGTTTGCACAAGTGATGCAATCTATTTTTGTATCAAATGAAGCAAACCACATTTCACGTAACATGGGAAAATCTGACTTAGATGCCGTGACCACCCTTCTCTCGTTCTGCTGAGTGACTTCAACCACCCTGTCATCTGCTGGAAAGGAAGCACAGTGAGCTGTGCTCACCAGCAGACTGCTGGAATGCATAGAGGACAGCTTCTTAGGCCAGGTGATAGACAGCCCTACTAACTAGAGGGAATGTGACACTGGATTTGATGATCACCTGTGTAAGTGAGCTAATCAGGGATGCCAAGATTGGAGGCAGCCTGGGCTGCAGTCATCATGCAATGGTGGAGTCTGCAGTCTGGAAGAAGAAAAGTCAGGTAAGGAGTAACATCAGGCTTCTGAGCTTTAGGAAGGCAGACTTCCAGCTTTTCAGGGAGATAGTCAGTGGGATGCTCTGGGAGACTGCCCATGGGGACAAGGAAGCAGAACAGAGCTGGCAGCTCTGTAAGGAAGTCTTCCACAATGCACAAGAGCTAGTGATTCCCGGGAGAAAGAAATCAGGCAAGGAAGGCAAGAGATCATCAGGAAACTGCTGGTCAAACTAAGGGAAAAGAAGCAAGTGCACAAGCAGTGGAAACTAAGACAGGTAATGGGAAGAGTATAGGGAAGAAGTATGGTTGTGTAGGAAGGGGGTGGGGAAAGCCAAGACAAAACTGAAATCTGGCAAGGGACACAAAGAATAACAGGAAGGATGTTTACAGGTATGTTAATCAGAAAAGATCAAAAAAGTGTACCCTCTCCAAAAAACAAGACTGGTGAACAGGTAGCAACAGGCAAGGAGAAGACTGAGGTACTCAACAACTTTTTTTGCTTCAGTCTTCACAGGCAGCCTCTCTTCCCACAACCTCAAAGGCTTTCCCAAAGTCCAGGTAAACACAGCCACAGCCTTTCCATCATCTACTAAGCAGATCACCTGATCATAAATGGAGATCATGTTGGAAGGCCAGCACTATTCACAAACCTATGCTGGCTGGGCCTGATCCACTGATTCTTCTCTGAACGCCGTGTGATCGCACTCAAGATTATTTGTTCCATAACCTTCTCTAGCACCAAGGTCAGGCTGACAGGCCTGTGCTTCCCTGGATGACCCTTCTGACCTTTCTTGTAGATGTGACCATTGGCCAGCCTCCAGTCACCTGGGGCCTCCCTGGTTTATCAGGACTGATGATAAAAGATGGAGAGCGGCTTGGCGAGCTCTTCTGTCACCTCCCTCAATACCCTTGGATGAATCCCATCTGGTCCCATACACTCAGAGGAGTGCCTAAATGGTTCAGCAGGTCAACAACTACCTCCAACAGTACTCCGGGGACTGCAATTTGCTCCCTGTCCCTATCTCTGTCCACCAGCTCAGGGGACTGATTGCTCTGAGGATCAGCCGTTTCCTTCTCCTTGATGACAGTGTACCCCCTGGATCCAATAATGGATGGAGATTTTCTTTGGCCCTCCTTTTTTGCTTAAGTATTTATAAAAACACTTTATCATCATTCACAGCAGTGATCAGATTGAGCTGTAGCTGAGAGTTCACCTTTCTAATTTTCTCTCTACAAGACATAAAGACAGCCTTGTACTCTTGCAGAGTAGGCTGCCCCTTCTTCCAAAGGTCATAAACCCTTTTTTTTCCTGCGTTCCTGTAAAATATATTCAACCAGTCTTGTCTTATTCC
>VWZT01014323.1:43650-59555 GCA_013397055.1 Pachycephala philippinensis
TAACACTGAGAAAGAATGAGGGGGAAAGAGGAATAAAACCCATGAGAAATAAGTGATATATAATACAGTTGCTCACCACCAGCTGACTGATGACTAGCCCAACCCCCAGGGCATCAGTAGCTCCCAGCCTACTGTCCCTAATATACATACTGGGCATAACTCTTTCTGGTATTAAATATCTCTTTGGCCTGTTTAGGTCAGCACTACTGGCCATGCTCCTTCCCAGACTCATGTGCTCCTTCTTGCTGACAGAATGGCAAACTGAAAAGTCCTTCATTTAGGGTAAGCACTAATTAGAACAACTAAACTGTCAGTATGTTACCAATATTATTCTCATTATAAATTCAAAATGCATCACAGTACCACCTACTAGGAAGAAAATTAACTCTATCACAGCCAAAACCAGGACATGGGAATACTCTAGGTGAGAAACCTGAATGGTTTCATGATATTCCTACAAAAAAGGTATGTAAAGGACCATATAGAGTCATGTCATAGAGCAAGGCCTGTAATTTACAGTCCAGCAAATCTTTTTACTGTAATACAGCCCTGCACCTCTAGTCTTTTATCTTTGAGACGTGAAGCTTGAAATTCAAGTTAATTACTTTAATTTTTATCATTCAATGCTATCTGTAAATTGTGATTCGGTATAAATGTAGAGAAATAAATTAGTCATAGATTAATTACAAGGTTGCTACAAATTATGGTGCTGAGAATGGGATCAAGACTGATCAAAAGGGCAGATTCTCAAGGGATTTTGGATCCAAAACTGAATTCATGACTCAGCTCATTGATTCGTATGGCAAATCAAAGGCCACTATCACTTGGATTACTGGGGGTTTTTCAGCTCTATAGGCATTAGAAATTAAATTACTATGCAGTGTTTAAATGTTCCAGTCGTTGCAGTTAAGCATCTTGAAAGGACATGGTGTTCACAGAGTAGGGACATTATCTTGAGTCCTCCCTGGGGATAGAACAATATCATCTTGTGTCTGGCTGGAAGTCAATATCGATTTCATACTTTGCTGGTAAGCAGGGGCCACTGGACTAAATCCTTGGCTGAAGACAGTTCCTAATATTAGCTTGTCCTGACTTACAGGTGTACAGGAACTACAGTCTAGTCCAGAGAAGTCTGAATCAATGATCAGGAACTTGCTCCTCCTTGTAATAGCACTGTTTTTGCTGCAGGCACCTCTCCTGATGGCCTTCTAAATATCTGGATCTTAAGTCCACAGACTCACTGCTAGTCTTACTTGAGTTGCTCTGTTTCCTAATTCATTTAATTTACATGATTTGCATGGCACAAAGAAACCATAATCTCTGCAAATCCCTTTTGATCACTCAAATGTGCCTAAGAAATGCCAAGGATTAGATTGGTTCTCAGTCTTCCTGATTATGAGTGCTAATGCCAACACAGAAACTCTATTCCCACAGTACTGTAGCAGAAATGAAATGTTTTTAAATGAACTTATCATTAACTCCCACCAGATATTTACTCATAAAAAAGTCCCTGATTCAAGAACAGCTTTGAAGCTGACTCTTAAAAAGATGAAGCACATGAAGATCCAGAGCATTTCCTAGTACAACTATGAAATCTGAATCACAAATTACTTCCTTACAAGGGCTGTGATACTGTTTCTGTTGAAGTGTGTTTTACTGTTGGAATGTAACCATGATTTGATGGAAAGAATTTATATAAACTTTCAAAACTGCTGTGTGGAAAGCCTTGCAGGAGAGGCTGAAGGGAAGATCAAGAGGGACAAGTAAGTTTCTGGAAGCGATTACATCAGCTGATGCCTCTGACAAGGAGAAACTTGTCCAGAAGGGTCAGACCATAGACAGATACTCCTTACAGAACTGCTGGGAGCTATCTGCACAAGCAGAGTTAGGCTAGAGCATGTTTCTGAAAAGGATCATTAAAAACAACATTATAAGAGATACCATTAGTGTGAAGTCTAGAAATTTTTTCCTGACCTCAGTCAGGTCACACATGGTGATGTCTAGATAGTATTAGAAGAAAAACGAGAGGCCTTGAAGGAACACACATTTTCTATATTCACTGACATCTATGCTTCATGCCTCTGTGTAGCCTTTGGTGACCAGTCAATCACCTCCTCACACTGCTTTTCTAACAACTCAAAGTTATGTTCAACAGTTATCTGTAGTTGTTTACCATATTCTGACTGATTGGCTTACACTGGGCTTGGAGCATTAGTACTTTGACTCAGATAGCTCAAATCAAAAGCTTACATGTTCGTTTTTCATGTTAAAACAGCCCAGAACCAGAAGAACAAACAATTCAAGAAATAACTAGAGATTCACCTCATCAATGTTAAATGGCAACTCACACAAGCATGGAGAGCAAGCCAGCCTCTAGGGCAAATCTCTGCAAAAATGGAAGGGTGGTTAGAGAACAAACCTCACCTCATCATGAAAAGTCTTTCACACGGTCATTCAGAGCTATTTTTTTTACATCTGTATCAATAATCAGTTGAGGAATAAATTAGACTGTAACTCTTTTTTTGAGAAATCTGAAAAAACAATGATTGTCTCCAGATCAGTGTGTACCCTGGAATAATACCAGTGAAATGTGAGGTAGTTCGTAAACTTTATTAAATGCACACTACAGTATCCCAGACTGAGTGGGCTGAATGTTCTTAACTTCTGTGCTTTTTATGGTCTCTTGCCACCTTCATAGGGAATTTTGGTTTTGTTGGTTGGATTTTTTTCAGAAAAGAAATTTTGGTTTTAAAAAGTTGCTTTTGACTACAGAAAGTTTTCTACTGCAGTGTCTTTTTAAATATCACGTTGGAATTGGAAGACAGGATCTTGAAACCTCCACTGGAAATGCCAGGTGACATACTTCCCCCATCCCATCATGCACCCACCCACACAAGATGTTTGGCTCACTGGTGACCCTGCCCAAGAGGAGAAGCAAATCTCATACACTGCAGTGCTTCCACATGGCTGAAGGGTTACTGTGATGAGGAAAGGGTGAGGACGTTGTAAGCTGCAATTCTCCAGTTGGAATTTGGAACCAAACCAGAGAAAAGGAAGGGCAACAAGGAAAGCACTGATCCCTTCACTTTGTCACCTGACCTTTATCATGAATGTTTACACTGGATCTTTTCTAGCAGCATAGCATGAGATAATATCTTTTCCTTCATGTTCTGGCTTTGGGTTGGCCAGGTGACAGACCACCAGGAACTTAAGTCCCTTGGGGCTCTAGCCACACCAGTCAGGGTATTGTACCTCAGTGTGGATGATCTTCAGAGCAAAGGCATGGCAGCAAAGGACACTTCATTAGAAAAGGGAAAAACCATTAGAATAATAGCTGTAGGATTCTTCAATAATTACAAAACTGCATGGGCAGCTACGTACCACAGCTTTTAACTTAATGAATTACTTCCCTATACGTAGCTACCGTGGGCATGCCAAACCTTTACCAGCTGATACAAGATCAAAGCTGTAGCAAACAGCTGATCCCTATGCAGTGTCTCTACAGCTTCAACTTGACATTTTGCAGTTTTTAGATAACAACCAAGTGTGAATAGCTCCTGCCTCTAAGTTTATAGCCAGCCATGCAGAACATCAGCAAGTGTGTTTTAAGCAATGACTACTACTTCGTATGATCCACTTACTCTTAGTGAGAAAGAAATCCGAAAAGATGGTGTTTGTGTGTGGCAGATTCAGCGTATCTGTCACAGCAGCTTGGCAGAGTGGTGGCTTGCTCATGTCAAGTCTTCCCTCAGGGTAAGAGGCTGGTTTGGCAGCAATGCTCAGACAAAGCTGTGTGCAGTGAGGAGCTGATTAATAAGCTACCTTGCTGAAAGTGGCAGCTCTGCTGCAAAATCTCACCCACATATAATCCCGCCCTACAGAAAGAAATTTAATTTAGGAGGGCCAATCTCATCCACTCATCCATGATTTTATCACCCCAGGGCTCAGTTATTCGTTGAGAATGGCTGCAAAGTACAGGGAAACAAAATAGACCACACTTTGAAAAAGTATCCAAGGCAAAAGAGGGACTAAATACATTTGGGTTCATCAAGTCTCTTGCTTGTTCACAAAGAACCATACGAACTAATTAGGTGAACTACTTTCAAAGGAAACAGTTTCATTTCCCTGTTCACTACTCACAGGATGCAAACTGACCTTGTTTCCTGCTACATACAATCCACCTGTCTTCCTGTAGAAATAGCTACTCCCCTACAGACACATCTACACGTCTGTAAACACACCAGCATGTTTGTAGATATTAATCCCAAGTGTTTGAGTTTAATACGTGCAACGCCATTGTCTCCTAAACTCAGTCCCCACTGAGGATATAGATCTCAGCACTGGACTGAGGAACAAATATGGTGCTACTGGTGAGGGAGAATGCAGAACTCAGAAAATCAATGCAGAATTACACCCTGAAAGTGGCTGACTATGTCACCCCAGTCGTGCTGTCACCTCAGTCTTGATACATAACCCACCCTATGCGGGAAGTTGAAAGGTTTCTTTCTATGTGAGAACAGTGGATGAGTCATTTCATGCAGAACTAAAGAACAACAAAGAATTTGAAAAAATAAATAAAAGTAAACCCAGAAAAGCTCACCCTCAACAGCATCTTTATATATACTACTAACTAGAAAGGTTTTCCAAAGTTTTGTCTTTCGTTTAGAAACTGCTTCCTTGCTTTTTGTTGTAGCCACAGGATCTCTCTTTCTGTCTGTGCAACACAGACGGAAGAGAACTGCTTTATCAAATACAATAAAAAACCTTTTAATTCTGTTTTTAACACTGCTGTGTTTTTTGGGTTGCTGCACTATAATTAAGGCCAATCCTCTCTCAAAACTTCATGCCACTTTACTCCACTGAATTAGCAATACATCTGCTAGAAATCACCATGAGTCAGAGTAGTCTTTAAAATACAATGCTTTACAATAAAGCTTCATTCACTGGTACTTAAGGCTGTATTTCTTATGCTTTCTCAGGTACAATGGAATAATTGGTGCTTCCAAAATTAAAAGTGAATTTAACCAAAAGAAGTTTGAATCACAGCTGTTGTTTCTACATACTGTATACTTAACCTTGACATTTCGAATGAAATTCTTGGAAAGACTTAGTTAAAACATTATATTACTTTCCCGGAATTAAAAAGAAAACATATGTACCTGGGGTTTAATCCTAACCTCTAGCATTCATCTCTGAATACTGGAACAACAATGGAAAACGTCATTACAAGCTGAAAACTGATGAAGCTCTAAAAAGCAGTAGTAGTTTACAGTACAAAAAATAAAGGTGAGTTGATTAAAATCATCTGAAAGTTAGTTCCTCATTGTGTATCAACTAAGATACAATGCTATCAATGCTGAAAAGAAAAGAAAGTATATACAAAGATAATAACAATGCTATTAGCATACAGCTTGGCAGTTTTCAATCTGGCTTATTAAATTAATTCAGTTTGTGTGATCACACTTCTTGCATGGCTTTATCCGACTCTCTCTTTGTTCTTTTCTGCAGTAATTGACCATTTCAAGTTAATTTGAGAGTAGACAAAGATTTCTGAAATTACTGACTTCACATTTATTCTGTGAAAAGCAGTACCTGCACAAAAAAGAAAGATCCAAATCTGTATGTCAGAGTGGAAAAGGTTGTAAAACAAGCAGTGGCACACACTTGGCAGGCACTGATGGCCACTCAACTAATAAGTATTGCCTGGCTCATCAGAACACCATCCTGCATCATCCCCACATGAACTTCAGCAAGTGCAGGCTTTTCCTGGAGAAGAGATCACAGCTGTGATGGGAGCCAGGCACTGGAAAAAAAAGTGCAAGGAAAATGGTGCATTCATTTAAGGAACTAAATGGCTCTGCTGTTTTCTTCCTTACAAAAAAAAAAATCAGAGACAAAAATACTCCTTTATTGTGGAAAATAGCATCTTTTAGTTAAAAAAATTATTGACATCGTCATTTTTCCAGCAAATTCTACAACAGAAAACCATTTAAATGACTTTTCATTGTTTTTAGGATGACAAAATAGAGAAGCAACAGTATTTGTCTTAAAAAGAATATTACTTTTGACTGTCAATGTCTACATTTCAAGGCTGAATTACGTCAATTATATTAGTGTGCTTTAAACAGAAATCAAATTAAATGCCACACATTTTCGATGCAGAAGTTGTCATTAATATGTTTTTACAAATGTCTTGGAAGCAATTAATAGTTTTGTTGCATTCACAGTATCTTTCTAGGTGATACCAGCTATACAAGTATACCTAAAATAATGCCAAAAGATGTAACAGCCTTGAGGGTGCAACGTTCCCAGTTCATAGAAATCTTTGAGTGCAACCATTCAGCCAATTCCTTGTTCGCCAAGTGGCCCATCCATCAGATTCTTCCATTTAGAGACAAGACTGCCATGCAGGGCAGTGTCCAAAGGCTTTGCACAGGTCCAGTGCCTGATGCCAGTCACTCTTTCTTCATCCACCCCAATGTAACTCTGTCACACAAGGCCACCAGGCTTGATTTGCCTTTAGTGAAGCCATTGCTTGTCACCAATCGCCTCCATGTTATGCATCCATGCACCTTAGCAGAGTTTCCAGGAGAATCTGCCCTATGATCCTGCCGGGGACAGAGGTGAGACTGACTGGCCTGTAGTTTTTTCTTGGTTTATTGTTGGTTTACTCTATTTACTCCATTTTCACACGTTTGCTCTGTTTTTTCCGTTTGGTTGTTGAGGGGTGTTTTTGTTTTAGTTTGTCTTTTTATGGCTCTTACCCCTAAGTGGACAACGTTAAGTTTAGGATTACATTAAATATCTTAGTAGTGGGAGGAACCTATTACTCTAGTCTGTAGTGGTTTTTTTCTCTAAATCACAGAGCAATTCACAGAAGTTTTCTATACAAAGAACAGTCTGCTGTATAACTGTATTTTTTGCAAAAGACATTATACGCCCACTTTTTTAAATATCTATGTCACAACATTTGTTCTTAAAAACCCCCACAACTAAGATGTATATTGCAGAAATATGTTCATAAAGTAAACTATAAGACTTGAAGTTCACTGGCTTTATCACACTTTCCACTTCAATGGGAACTGTACAGATTTGCTGCTTTATTCTCCCAGATGGATTCTATTTACTTTCTCATTTAACTTATTTCACTGCATGAAAGAGGTGTTTTGATTAACTGTGTGAAATCTAACTAGGTCAGGATGTATTGAATCTCAGAAAAGAGTATTTTGATCAACCTAATGACTCTGTTCTTGTGTGTTGGAAAAACAAAACTCTGTGTAAACATCTGCAATATTTTTGATAATGGCTTTTAAAAGCACTTACGTTTCCTATGGCTGACTGACACAAAACCACCCCTATGTGTCACACAGAAACTAACTCTTTGGCTTCTAGAATCAGAAGTAGGATAAAATAACTTAACTTGATCT
Source organism: Pachycephala philippinensis (assembly GCA_013397055.1). Classification (NCBI taxonomy): domain Eukaryota; kingdom Metazoa; phylum Chordata; class Aves; order Passeriformes; genus Pachycephala; species Pachycephala philippinensis. The sequence goes on from VWZT01014323.1 coordinate 51,078, forward strand.
ATCTTAATTATACCTTTTTTTCTTTGCAGAATGTGATGCCATCCTTAGCTCCACAGGAACAAAACCCAAACAGACAGCCTTTATTTACTCCAGCTCCCTGGCAATTCTGATCATTGGAATCACTATTTTCATTTTAAATTTAGTTATAGGTGAAACATCTAGTTACAGTGTATAATAAAATGAAAATGCAGTGGTTAGTCTGTCCTGTGTTCTGTTGTTGCCTTACAAATATGCTCTTCTTTTGAAAGGGCACTGCCTAAGCAAATTCTGTGATTAAACAGTACTATCTGAATCTAGAACTTCACACTGCAATCTTCTTGTTAACATTTGCTTCCAGAAAATATTGACACACTTGTGTTTAAAAAATTACACATTTTTACCAGTATTTGTACAGCCCTTCTTGAGTATGCCAGTACTCTCAGAAGCAGAACATATAAGATTCACTATTGTAGATGAATTTAAAAAAAATCAGTCTCCTGTATGCATAGAAAGTTCTTCCTAGTATTTGTTTAAAATTCTGTTCAAGTGAAATGCTACTAGCAATTCTCCCATTTGTCAGTAATTCTATAAGATTTTACTGGTGAACATGCTGTTGTATGTTTCTGTGCTAAGGTAGGCCCTCTTATGAAAACCGTAACCAGTAGCCATAAAACTCAGAGTTTGATTTGAATTTTAAGCTGGACCTTTTTTTCTTACACATACAATATAATATGTAAGGACAACTGCAGAATTTGACTCTGTCGAACTCTAAGAAGGAAATTGTCTTTATTGGTTTAATCTTTTCTGTCTTCAGTTAAGCACAGCTCAAACCACCTGGACTATAAAACCATCTTCTTGATGAAACCAGCACCTAGAGATCAGAAGACAATTGGAACAGTTTCCAAGTAACTGCACAGCTGCCCAACTTTAGACAACATTTTTAACTGGCAGACAAGTAAGATCCCATGACTAAAAATGAAGTTTGAAATTTAAAAAAATTGCAAATATAATCCGACTCTTTAATGATGACTGTAACAAGTCATTGGAACACAAGGGACGTGGTTCATTAGTCATGAGCTTTAAATTGAACATCCTTCTGAAAGATATGCTATAACTCAGCCACAAATTATCAAATTTGATAGTTTTCAAATACATAGCATGGAAAATAATTATATTCTCTGCAGGAATTACTGAGTAAAATTTTATAACTTGTGAAAGCATTATGCAGGCATTCAGAAGACATTGATCATAGTCCTTTCAAAATTTGCATTTTAGGACTGTATTTTCTGACTATATCATCATATGGGGATTTGGCCCATATGGAGCAGAACTGCTGAATCAAATTTTACCACTATTTATACATTATTTTATTGTTATACTTCCATTTTCATGCTTAGTTAGATTGCTCAGAGTACTTTTCATTCTAGAAAAGTTACATGCCCAACTTTTGTGTGTTTAACCCTCTTGTACAAAGGATATCCTTAAAGTCTAATATTCATCTGATAGCACTGCCTTTAAGAAGAGAAAAACACTAACCACAATATTGTAGATAACATTCAATGATACACATTACAAAGCAGTCTCTCTCCCGCTAATTGTAACCAACTGATTTTGCCTTGATTTGCCTTCAAATGTGTTTGGCTATATAAAATCTTGTTTTCATCTACTGGCACCAGTTCTTAAAAAGTATAACTCTCTGCTGATTTATTTTCAATATTAATAATAATTTGTTATGTCCTCATACATAGATCAATTATCTGTCTTTGATATATTGCCACCTTCTAACTTGATGTCCTAAGAAAATGAGGCTTATAAAATTATTTGCCAGTCCTCCCCGACACCTTTTTAATCTGTTGGCCAATTTAATTCAAATTTGAGACAGAGAGGTGAAGTCTACATGACATTATGTCCACTCAAGATTTGTGAAGGTCGGTGATCTGTGGGAAGAAAGGGACTCTTGAAGGTACTGAACAAGAAATGAAGTTGGGGATGAAGAGAGAACAAAGGAGAGCTGCAACAGAAAAGTTGGAGGTGATATGAGAAGAGCTGGCACCCTTGGGAGAGGGAAATCAGGGAGCAAAAAGCAAAAATCTGGAGGAAAAAAGGTTAATTCTGGGCAAATATTCATTCATTGAATGGTTTTCTATGATTTACAGTAGTTTCATTTACATGAAAAGAGAAAGGGAAATTATCCAGGCTGGCCTGACAAAGCATTTAATCCTGAAAGGTCCTGAGCGCCTCATCTGTCAGTTGAGCAAATCTTGGAAACAGAATCTGACTTCATTTCATTTGCAAGAGTCATTTCTGTGATTCTCTACTACATTTAAAGTAAGCAACTGCTTTTAAACTACAGGTCATAGCTTTATTATGAATGTAAGATTCATAATTGCATTAAGATTTTCCAAAAGCACATCTACAATGGAAACACTGAGGTTTAATTTGCGTAAGCTGCAGCACTCCCTTCAGAAAAGGAAATGCTTTAATTTTTAACATAAAGCTGTTCTTCTGTTTATATTATAAACCAAAGACACTTACAATAGTGTGTAGAAGCAGAAATATTACCCAAACCACTCTGACATGAATCAGTTCAAAGCCTTTGCAAATTGTTTTTATTTTATCAAGTAAAATCATTTCATCTTATACCCCAGTAGAGTCTGGCACACACATACACATTACAAATTTACAGTAGAAACCAGGACTCTTCTCAGTGGTGGGTATGAATGAATCAAGGCCAGAGCAGGCATTTTCCTAGTACTGTGAGGGGAAAGCAAGTGCTAACTACATCGAAGTTGGCATGACTGTAAGAAAAACACCAGCCAAGGAGAAAAGCACAAACATATTTTCACTTTGAGATTGTGAAAAATGGCTCTACCTTCCCTGAAGAGAACAGGATAATGCTGCTTATACCTGCTGAGCAGCTCTGCTTCTTTCACCAGGCTTCAAGCAGAAGCTGAACGACAGTCAGGTCATTCCCATGTGCTTTCCCTTATGCACATTTGGCTTCCTGCTGGTTTGCATTTTTGAGAGGCCTTTTCTCCTGTTTTGCTAGAAGGCACAGTCATTTTTTTTCTTGTCCTTGGGCTGTGAAACTGCACTCAGAAACAGAGTAACCAGCTTTTTTCCTCTGTATAACAAATGGATGCTGTAGAGTGGCTGCTAGTAGTTGAAAATCCAAGTGGCACAAATAACAGCCATTATGTTTGTAACTCTGTAAATGACTAAGACAGGCTTTACCTTGGCCATCTGATCCTCACCTTTCTCATAACGAGATTTAAACCAGCTATGCTTGAGCTGGGGCACATCAACAGCGACCTCTGCTCAAGGTGTCTTTTTCCAAGTCCCCCCTGCCTCTGATCAGAATGCAAACCACAAATTGCTTAGTTCACACCCAGAGGCATGTACATGAGGCTGAAACACTGTACAAGTCTGAGTAACCCTGGCAGGTCTGAAATCTTTGGCCAGAAGATAATCTAAATCAGTCTCTGGAAGTGTTCATGAGTAATTTCAGTGACAGCCTCATCCCAAAGGCATTTGCCAGTTATATGTCCTTTTTGCTGGCCTCAAGCACAAGCTGTTAGAACTAATTCCCCTTCACCTCTCTAAGCCTGCCTCTAACCATAGCTGAAGGTATTTTTAATTTATTTTTAGGGATTCATCAAATGTCTGTTTCTTGTTATTTCTGTGCTGAAATCTACCCAAGAGTTTCAGGCATATCCCTAATCAGGATGGATCACACCTATTCAAATTAAGCCCTTGCTCTTCAAAGGATTCAGCTGTCTTTGGAAAGAGCTTAATAGAGTCACCCTGTGTCTACCCAGAGCTACTGGCAAAGCTGTCTTTCTCAAATACACACAGAGGCAGAGCCTCACTTCGTTTCTCTCTCTTTGGTGGCAGGAAGAGCAGCAAGCATCCATAGGGGTCTCTGGCAGGGACCCAGGCCATACTGTTACTGCCTGGCAGGACAACATCCATCTTTTTTTTTTCAGTGCTTATATGTGGCCAAGCCCATATATTTTTCAAGTTTGACAACTATTTTTTGCTCTATTCCTAACCATTCTGCATCTCAGTTTTTGCCTGCTTACCTTTTACACTCTCTTCAAGACATTTAGGTGACTTAGTTTTCATGTCAAGCAGATTTTGGATCCTTTCCTGGTACTGAGAGAACAGTTCTGCAGCACTGTGACCAGAACTTTACCCTTTATCAGTCAGTGTAATTTAAACACAACTGACAGTGTTACTGTGGAATTGCAGAAAAACTGTAACTAATCCTACTTCTCCAAAAAGACCAGAGTTCTGTTTCTTTAAAGTTTAATTTATTTTCCTTCATTTAAGGTTAAAAGTAACAGACTAGCAAAGTTTACCTATCTTAATTAATTCTATTATCTTATAAACTGTCACTACTGTATAAGATGAATCACAGCTTCCCTGCTTGAAACCATTATTCAGACTGAGTAGCCCCATGACTATTTCAGATTCAAGTCAACAAAAAATAGTGACAGAAACACCAGAGCAATCATGTGGGGGGGAATTTTGAGTAGAAAAATACTTACGGAAGGACAAATGAAAGCTGGAAAATAGCCACAAAAATTAGCCCAGATTCTGGGAGACAGAAGTTACTTCACCTAAAGCTACAGCAAAGTTTTACATATTATATTGTTTAATCTCTTTGGAGTAGTAAAAAAGAAAATACTATAAAATTATTCAGGATATAAAATATCATCTGTTAATTCTAGCAATTTACCTTGGAGTACAGTGCTTCAGGACAACTTGGTAACTGAGCATACAAGTCACAGCATGTGAGTTGGCTTCAGCTCCTTTAGAAACTAAGAATCATAACTTTAAAAAAAGCTGTTTGTACTCTTTGTTTGCAACGAATGTGACCCAATCTATCCAATAATGATAGGCTGGAATCCACATCACACAGAAACAAGATTTTTAAAAGCATTTAAATCTTCATTATTCTGAGCTCACAGTATGATTCAATGAATGAATTAGAAACCCTGGAGATGGATGCATAAGAGGGAATAATCTTTCCTAGACTGTGCAGTGTTTTAAACCAGTGGTGAAATGAAATTATTTGACTGTGCGCAAGATCAGTGAAGGAGTTGTGAGGCCATAAGACTGACCTTAAAATTTCTATGAAAAACTCTGCTTTCCTCAGGGACATAAGAAAAAAAGAAAAAGAAAGTAATTGTCTGCAAAAGGAACTGTTAGAGGTCATAGAGCTTTCAACTATAAAAAGGCAGTTATTCATTAAACACCACTAGTGTTCACATACAGTGAAAAGGAGTCAGCCAGTTCTCTTTAAATATGGTTCTGGAGAAGGGGAAATATGTTCCACACCACATATACCTACAGAATTGCTTGCTGATGTTTGTCTTTCTCTGTGGCTTAAGTAGTGCAGAGGATCATGGCCCTGATTCTTCTCCCTTTTTTTCCTCATACCCTGATGAGAAGTCTGAGATTTGTATGCCTGGATTTTGTTGGTTGCATGGAGAGGGGGATATATGTTATCCCTTTAGGTTCCTACAGACAGGAAGTGATCAGAGTGGTAATAAAATAGGAGTATACTAGTCTGGTTCATTAGGTGGCAATCAGGAGTAGTTTTGCTTTGAGCTAAGCTAAATTTTGGGGCAATTGCCATGATTATTATGCCATATTGTAATCCCGGTCAAACCCCCAAAAGCTCTAGGTTTGAATTCTCAAGCCCTCCATTTAAGAGTTTGCATAACTTCAACATAGCAGAATTAAACAGCATTTATGCACAAACAATAGAACAGAGAAAATGTTTTAAGCGGGGAAAAAAAAGTTAGTTGTGTCATATCGTGATTTAGCTTAAAAATAGGACTTTTCCCAAGAGGTGTTGGCTGAAGCTGGTGCCACTCTGTGAGCCTCTACCAGACGAGCGCTTCTGAACCAGGATGGCTCAAAAAGAGAATCACACATTGGTGAAGTTGGAAAGGACCACTGGAAGTCATCCAGGCCTACCTTACTGCTCAGGCAGGGTCCCCTACAGGACAGTACTCAGGAAGTCCACACGACTTTTTAATATCTCTAGGGGAACAGGCTCTACAACCTCTCTGCGCAGCCCATTCTAGTGCTCTGTCACTCCCACACTAAAGTTCTTCCTCACGTACAGTGGAACTCCCTGCGTTTCAGTTTGTGCCCACAGCCAAACCTAGACAGGACCTCCTCCCTACACCTGCTGGCAATGCTCTTCCCAATGCCCCCCAGGATCCCACTGGCCTTCCTGGCCACCAGCACACTCTGCTGGCTCATGGACAGCTTGTTGGCCACCAGGACCCCCAGGTCCTTCTCTGCAGAGCTGCCCCCAGCAGGTCAGCCCCAGCCTGTGCTGGTGCCTGGGGTTGTTCCTCCCCAGGTGCAGGACCTGGCATTTGCCTTTGTTGACTCCTTTGATTTGCCTGAACTGTATGGGTATAAAGCCTCAGATCAGACAGTGTTTGATGATAATTGCAGAAGACCCTCAGAATTTGGGGCTGTAGCACTTTGGTGCAGATACTAATTTTCTTATTACCTACATGTAAATCAGAAGACACGGTCTAGTGTTCTGATGAAAGATCACAAACTCACCAAGATTCAAGGCTTTGAAAAATGCTCAGTGTTCTCTTTCATTTCTTTTAAATTTTAATGAGCTCAAAGTTATTTTGGTAAATATGCTTTACTTCATACAAAAGTTATTTGCAAGAATATCCTAAATGTTTTCCAAAATTTAAAGGCAGATTTCACTACAACCATCCAGGAATTTTGAAGTACTAAATGAAATTATACACACTTTTCTAAGTTTCAAAAGCAGACCAAAGTTACTAAGAAGGTATTCTCTGATGCAATTTACTAACTCATCTTTTCCTTCCCTCCCTTGTGTCAGCTTTCTATTGAAATACACAAATAATTCCATCAAAATAATTCTGATATGAAGACATTTAAATAAATGAGCCAATCCTTAAGCATTTAGCTTGTAATGTTAATTTACCACGAGAAAAACTGCTATGTCAAATCTAAGCTCCGATTTTAAAAAATTAATATCAGCTGCATAAATGCAGCCAGAATGCTGTTTTCAGGTCAAATCACGAGCAGGGTTCATAAGCAATCACAGCCCTGACAAAACATTATTCATTCTATCTATGGCATATTGACTCTACGAGAAACTCAGATTCTGGTTCCTCTTGCCCTCTGCAGTGTGTTATTATTGCAACAGACTTTTTCATTCCCATGATGCAAAACCCTCCAAAATAAACTAAACTCAGAAATCACCATACCCAAAGTAAAATTACAGAGGGACAATCTCCAAATATGCATCATATAGAGTATAAGACATTCCTTTTTTCTTCAGAAGAATGAATCTAGAAACCCAGCACTTTAATCAGATTCACAACCTCTGCATACAGCACAGAACAGATTGTGCCAGTGCCTCCAGCTTCAATTGAGTCTTTTTGTAGAAAATTTTTCAGGAAGTCAGCTGTAATGTTCTTGAGTGCAGATGCTGGCCCAGAAATCCCTGGAGTCCAAGAGTTTTCACTAGATATAAAAGGAAAGAACATCTGATCAAGGGTCCATTAGAATTTGGATTCTGCTTTTTTTGTCTTCTGGAAAAAAACCCTTCTGATCTCACATTGAGAGATGCTAGGGAGCCAGAAATGCCAATGAACTTCCCAGATTCACGAATAAAGTATCACAGTAACTTTCAATTAAATCCCAAAACTGAATACATTGGAAGAAGAAGTGAGTCTTTAATCTCCTTGGTCATTTGGGTGGGAGAGAATCATAGAATGACTTGGATCTTGAAGGGGATCTTGAAGATTGTCCAGTTGCAACCCACATGCCATGGGCAGGGACACCTTCCACTGGACCAAGCTGCTCAAAGTCCCATCCAACCTGGCCCTGAACACTTCCAGGGATGAAGCACCCGCAGTTTTTCTGAGCAACCTGTTCCAGTGCCTCACCACCCTCATAGTAACACAGTTTTTCCTATTATCTGATCTAAACCTACTCTCAGTTTGGAGCCATTGCCCCTTGTCCTGTCACTACATGTTCCTGTGAATAGTCTTGCCCCATCATTCCTGTAAATTCCCCTCAGGTACTAGAATGCCCCAGTTAGGTCACCCAACGCCTCTTCATTTCCAGGCTGAGCAATCCCAATTCTCTCAGCCTCTTTTTCCTCTTAGGAGAGATCCTCCCTCCTTATAATCGTCTTGTTGTCCTCCTCTATGCTTGCTCCAAGAGCATGTCCCTCCTGTGCTGGGAGCCCAGAGCTGGATGCAGTGTTCCAGGTGAGGTCTCACCAGNGTTCCAGGTGAGGTCTCACCAGAGCAGAGCAGAGGGGCAGAATCCCCTCCCAGGCCCTGCTGCCCGCTGCTTTGGATGCAGCCCAGGACACGTTTGGCTCTCTGGGCTGGGAGTGCCCATGGCTGGGTCATGTCCAGCCTCTCACCCACCAGCATCCTCAAATCATTCTCTCAGGGCTGTTCTCAATCTGTT
>VWZT01014324.1:0-16621 GCA_013397055.1 Pachycephala philippinensis
CGGTCAGCATGAGAGGATCGCTGGGAAGGATTGGCGTGGCTGTCACCCCTTGTACCGGACGGCTCCGTGTGAGCTGCTCTCTGCACGGCCGGCGCTGCGGTCCGCCGGGCCTGGAGAGGGACAGGACCTCCTTCACGGCTATGGGGCTGCAGGTCACCTCTGCCTAAAGGGAGATTTATGCCAGCGCAGGCTGGTAAGTCGGTGGCATGTGTGTGTGTGTTTTCACCTAGTGACAATAGGCTTGGTCTGTGTACAGGAAATAGAACGACGAGGAAGAGATCAGTTCCTGTGGAAAGACATGAAGTATAGCAAATGAGAGGGCATTTTTTTCTGTGTCCTGACACTGTCTCGGGCCTAGCTGGCAGTGGATCAAAGAGACGGGGTGCAGCTTCTTCCTGGAATTCTGGGGGTTTTGTACTGTTGTGGATCACAACCAAAATATCTCAAATGATTTACCTGCCCATCATATCTATTGACCCGACCACTGCAGCAATTTATTGTGGTATTGTCACTGCATTTTAAATCCAGTGATATCCTCCAGAGTTGTTTCTTAGATTTTTTTTTTAAAAAGTTACTTGTTTTGAAATAAGTCACTTATTGAAAAAGGAATTATATCTTAGTTTTTGACCTTGGTGTGTGCTGAATGTGGAGAAGGGATTGAACATGCAACGAATATCCCTATTCTGAATGGTCCCATTACTTTTCAAAACTTGGAAGCCAGTGGGGATTTCTGTTCTGCCACATGTTGAGACTTTGGCAGCCCCTTCTTCCCTCTCCTGTCTCTTCTCTGTCAAGGACCAATATTTCTATTGGTCTTCTGCTTTTTAGATGTTCTTGTTTTGTTTCACAAGCTCAGTTCAGGCAGTGGTCTGTTCTGCCTTAGAACAGCAGCAAAAAGACAGCTCTTTTGACTTAAAAGATTGTTTACATATTGACACAGTAGATGAATATTGGTAGAGATTTAGGCAGTTTAATGTAGTTCAGCTAAATGTGTCTTAGTGTGTTTTAATTGCAGAATGAAATTATAAATTCATAAACTGCAATTTGTCAGCTTTCTTGAAAGAAGTAAATGAAACAAAATATCACTTGTGCATTACTTTGATCTTAACTCCTTTGCTTTTTTGAATGAGTGTCTTTGCCATAGTAATAAGTCTAAAGGGAGGATTTTTAACAAAGGCTGGGAGAAGGATTTGCTTTTCTGTAAGTTGCATATTTTAAGGGAATGAAATTGGGGTTTAAGGTGTTCACTGCGTGCTAGGTGGATCTGAAGAGTAGAAGTTCTTTCTTACAGTACTGAGGTTGTAGCAGCATGAGGACATGATGCTTATGTCTTAAAAAACTGTAATTCTGTGTCTCTATTCATGATGGTGTCCTCATGGATCTGAGGTTTCTGTCACTTTGCATTTTTACCTGTAGTAAGCCTTGCCTGGAAGCTATGGGAGCGGTGGACAGAGCAAAAAATCCAATTTCAGTCATGCTCTCTTCTCTGTGGATATTTCATTACTTACACTTCTAGCAGTGATCTTGCCTCGGTTTATTTGCAGTTGTGGTAATGCAGCTCAGCATAAAATTGGCCAATGCTTCAGCACTTTTGGGAAAAAAGTGCGTTTTGTCGCCGGAGGAAACTGGTGTCCATGTGCAGCAGAGTTGTGCCCAGGAGCTGGTGCAGGAGTTCGGTTTGGAAGTTGGCCGATCCCATCCTGTCCATTTGCCAGACCTGGTCCCTTCTCTGAGTTGCAAAGGCAGCTTTCCAAGAACAGGTGTGTTCTGTGGTGTAGTGTCCAGCTGCTGTACACATATTTCACATCTGAAAATACATAATCTGGCATTAAGAAAAATCCTTTCACATCCCTGTCTTTGCATGGATGTAAATTGGTTCTCAGCTGCAGTAGTGCTTCCCTTTTGTCCAAGTTCATAAGACTTGATTGCGTCTTTTTGTCCGTAACTGTCTGCACACATTGTTGAACCACTGTAGCTTCATAAGATATGATAAAGGCTTATTGTGGGTTTGATTTTTTTAAAAAAAAGTCCCAGTTGTGTTAAAAATACCTTGAAAAAATGTACTTGCCAGCTGTGATTAATGGACATGAGCATAGGCAAACATGCAAAATAGGGCTTATTTCAGAAACTGACAGTCTTGTTAATGATGTTGTTTTGAAGAGACGAGAACTAATTCTCATATTGCTATATTTATTGTTTTGTAAATATGAATCTGAGATTTTAAGGTAGCTTTATGTATTTATTTTAATTTCCAAGTGAACTGAATGCAATTACTTACTTGTATTAGGATACTATAAGCAGGAGAGACATATGCTTTTTCCCCATCTCTTTCATAGTTTTAAATACATGAGTTATCTTTTGACACTGTTCTCGTAAGGTACTTCTTCTGACAACTTTTTTTCTTCAGTACTGCCCATACCTATAACCATATATACTTTTAACTCTTTTTTAGTGTCTTAAGTAGTCTTGCTGAACCAGTATTTCAGATAGAGGTGTCTTATCCTGAAAGGAGGCTCTGCTGAGAATTTTGCTGGTGAAAAAGAGTACTGTCATCCTGGATAAACTAATTTTAATGTGAAATGTGGGATAAGTGCCAGATGGAAATGCTCTTTCAAAGAATATGGACTTTTTAAAAAGAAAGGGTGTTTGAGTCAAACGCTTGTCAGTAGAGAGTAGAGAAACTTTCTTTGTCAAGTTCCTGCAATAATAGAAGGAAAGGAGAGCTGTGTATGAGACTGCTGCATGGCAAGGTTGCTCATGATTTTGTAGATTAAATAAGAGTTTTCTCCAAGTGGAGTAGAATGGGAGAGGAAAGAGGTTGTTGAATACCCATTTTCCCCTTGCTTCCTGTCTGTACTCCAGCAAGGAAATGGAACTGGGTAGTGACAAAAGTTTCTGCTACAGCAGAGGAGGGAATAAATATGGGCAGAGCAATATATACATGTGTGTGCGTGTAAGAGATTAGTAAATACCAAGAAATTTATCTTTAGGCACCAAGCTGTTCGAAGTATTACAGCAGATGAATATGGAAGCAGCAGGACCTAGATCACTACTTTGTGAAATACTTGGTCTTTCCTTAATTTCTAGCATTTTGTGGTGAAATTTTTGTGCTGGAGCCTATTGAGAAGGCACAGCACCGTTCAGTTCATATCTTGTTTATCTTCAGTTAGTAGGTGTTTAGTGTTTTTCAAGGCCTGATGTAACACCCCCTCTCTTTTTACTGTTGCCCAGTCTGGCAATAGAGATTGCCTTGTTCTTTTTTTGCCCTTTGACTGCACAAAAGATTTCCACAGCTTCCTTCATTTGTGAAGAGCAAAGAAGGGATTTCTACACCAAAGCTGAATGTATTTTTAATATTTCCTTTCCAAGAGCGTTGTATAAGAGTAATATGGATTGCCATGCACGCTTGCCCTCTCAGGGTGGTAATCAGGAGACAGACTGGGAGGGCAAGCTAAGAACGAAAAAAGAAGGCACAGTATTGAGTCACTAATCTTAAAAACAACTGAATTCCCTCTTAAATGTTATAATCAGTGGGATGATTCTTGTATTAGCCATCAAATGTTTCATGAGTGAAATGGTGATATATTTAGAAGCTTCTCTTCATAATGCAAAGGGTGTGGAAATTAAATCTAATTATATGTCAGAGTAATCAATAAAACTGCTGGGTTTTGGAATAAGTGTAAATGTACAGTGCTGTCTTTGCTCCTGGGAGAATTCAAACTGGTTGATGTTAGAAGTCTTTCTAGATTCAGAGGTCTGAGAATTTGCTTTGATTGCAATTAAACATTTAACGTGCTGCTGCTGTGAATTAAAATGCAGTTTCTTCCAGAAGACTGAGGTGGTGCTTTCAAGTCTTAGTTGGCTGGATTAGATGTGTATGTGGGAGGGCAGGAGTAAGAGGAGCTACAGCTTGTTGACAGAACTTGTCAAGTACTAGTAAAATAATTTTTTGCATTCAAGATTTTTTACTTGTTTCCTCAGTTTAGGTTGGGAGACCTTAACTGACTAATTAAGGTGTTTTGAGGATGGGAGGCAGTTTACAACAGAAAACAAATAATTCACCTGAATTTTAAAAATATTGCACTTTATAGGCAACAGATTGCAAAGCACATAGATGAAATTCTGTTGTGCTACTGTCAAAAATCTGTCATGAAATCCTGGCATGCAAACATGGAGTTTGGCCCTTATCTTACATTTTTCGGGAACTGAAATTACTGGCCACATTCCATTTTAATGATTGTTAGGAGCCTCCTGAGAACAAGGATGTCATTATATCAATGTGCGTGAGAGTCTGGCATGAGAAAAGTGACTTAAACCTCAGTAAATCTGAGAATATCAGGTTTATAGTTCATATGTTTGTCTTTCATGACCAGTCTCATTTCACTTGTTTGTTACCCTCCCTGGAGCTTTTGCTATCTCAGGCTGTGTATCGTGTAGACAGGGGCACTGTCTACATCACTGGGCTGAAAGACAAATAAAGCAAAGAGCATGGGATTAGTACAAGTTTACAGTTACTTGAAGGTACATGTGTATAGTGACTGATTAGCACAAGAAAAAAAATTCCTCCTGTCAGTGTTTACTAATTGTAAGACTGCATTTACTAATATATTAATAATCTTTAAGAAAAATTTTAAAGTGAAGAACATAAATCAATATTCTCTTGGTGCTAGTGTGCAGTACCTCTTTTAATTAAGATTTCTGTCACCTATTTTAATTAAGATTTCCGTCAGTTCTGCATTTAACCTTTTCAGAATACTGTGGTAATAAAAGTTAATGGTTCCTTTAGCTTTACCCAGTGACTGGAGATCTTGGCTAGGATGCAGGAGATCAGTTCCATCCCCCAGGGTTTCTGGCCTTGCATCTCTCACCTTCCAGGGGAGTGTTCTCATCACCAAATTATGTGTTATTCAGAGGCTGAGCTTTGTGTGTCCACTTAAATCTGTTTCACTTCATATAGAATACTGTAAATATTTGCTGGGCCAGGAGCAGGCATGCCTTTCTGCCTGGGATTGGCAGGGACCTGGATTCTACTTCCTGCCTTGATAAAAACCTGGTTTGGAAGACTGAAGGGTCTGTAGTTTGTGGGGTAGTTCAGGCTGCTTTTCCAGGGATGAAAGGTTGAATTTCCACAAACAGAAGATGACCTGAATATGATTTCCTGTGTCACAGGTAAGTGAGTGCTTAGGTGTGTGGATCCACCAATATCAATACTTGTTCTTGTGGTTTGTGTGAGGTTTGATGGAGCTGAGAGCATCTCTCTTCTGCTGAAGCGTAGGATCCAATAAATTGCTTGGTTTTGGATTTTGGTATGAGTTAAGCAACCTGATGCTGTTGGAATCTGAGGAATTTTGTGGGGACCACCAGAAAAATTAATTGAGGATATTGAGTTCTTTTGAGATAAGTTGTGTTTAGGTGAATACCACCATTTTTAGTACTGGATTCAGTTGCTGAAAACGCAATCATTTGTCACTGAAACACAATGCCGAAAAATGGGTACTTAGGAAACCTTCCTACAAAAAGTACTTTGAAAAATGTGTCATGCTTTTTAAAATACAGTGATTTTTATTTCCTGAAATTTGAAAGAAGAGCAGAACAGACTCTGGTCTTTTTCAGTATCTCAGCTATTTTATTTATTATTTTGATAATGTGATGTGTCATTATCTGTGGCATAGGTGCCATTGTCTTTATTGCCCTTTGACATTTTATGATGACTCTAAGCATTGTAGTATACTCTAAAAGCAAATAATTGGCACAAGTCGTTTAGTCAAAACAGTCTAATTTCAGATGTTCTGGTGACATATGAGGAAAGTTTCCACAAAAACCAAGGATGAGATTGGTAGGAAAAAAAAAATTGTATGCATTTTCTTTTTGGTGCTACATTGCTTTAGTGACAGTGGTTAGGATTAAAATTTGCAGCAAGTCAGCCAGTGATGGGCATTGTGTGGAGTGGAGCACAAGCTGGTGTGCGGCTGGACGGGATCCAGGCAGTCAGACCAACTTTGAAAGGTGGTGATTTAATAAGATTAATGGAGGATATGTGTCGTTGCGACACTTGCTGATCCCCCTTCTCTTTAATTCTTCCAAGGATGCTTGTGTTGATGATCTCTTCTTCTAAATCTTTTGGTGTCTGTGCCTGGAATGCTCTGATCTTCCAGACCAGGGTTCTCCCTTCATGTGCTTCCCAAGAGAAGCTCAGCTCTCACAATACATTAAGTGTCTCTCTGTCCACTAGAACCACCATGATGACATTATCCCAGAGCTCATTAATTGTGTAGCTGTGTTGCTGTCATCTTCATTATTAGATTCTGTTGAATATTTCTTTTTAGGGCCAGACCCATGCTTCAGGGCCCAGATTCCCTTGGATAGCCTCCATGTCTGTGGGTCATTTTAAGTGGTATGGTATAGACAGGGCTGTCAGAAAGTTCTGCTGGCTTTTTGGAGGGATTTGTAACTGATAACTAACCAAGTAAATTAGAACAGTGTTAATATCCTACAACAACAAGGATTCAAAATAATAGATGTATGAAATAAGCTTGTCCTTATACCTGGGTAGGGACAGGGTTTAAGGCTGAAGTGACTTTTTTTTTCAGGATGTCAGAAAGGAGGTTCTTTAAAACCATCACAGCCAGTGTCATCAGGTAGGGGAGAATGCACTAAGAAGATGATTCTCTACTGCACAGGGTTATGTTTAAGATTCCTCCTTTATTACTGAAGTTGACAATGTAGAAGTTGGAGGGATAAAATTATATCTTAGAGTTTGTATATGGCAGTGTTTTCCCTGACCAGTGGAATCTGAAGGGAAAATTACACTGTTGGACTCTGATTTTTTTTCCTTCTGGAAACAGTATTTTCTTCTGTAACTCTCAGGTTTGGATGTTCTTCCTTTACTGCCTGTAGCTAGTTCATAGACTTTTAACCCAAAAAAGTATTTTCCCATGCAGGCGGTTATGTAGCCAAAGACTGTGAAATGATTCTCTTCCATTTTTATGCCATAACCTCATTCCTGCAGGCGCTTCCACGGTGGAGGTTGTGTGGGGGAAGCAGGAGGAGACCCAGGGGGTTCCACCCTCTGTTCATACACAATCTTTAACTTTAGCCATGAGTTGGCAAGCTTACCTGCAGAAATAGGCTTGAATCTAGATTATCCTTCAGTTCATTTAAAAGGAAAAAAATAGTTCTGTGCAGTGTTAACTACTGGCTGTTAAAGCTAAGCATCCTTCAGACCTCTTAGTTGTACCCAGTCAGTGCTTCTCTGCTTGCTAATTTTTAAAGTCCAAATTTTCTTCTTCATTCCTTATGGACTCTGCTGTTTTTTGGACAGAAGTATCTTTAAAAAGTCCTTTTTTTCATCCGATAACTAGCCAGAAGATAAATTCTAGTAAACTTGCAATGATACATAATTTTAAGTATATTTCAAAGTATTTCAGAAGTTTAGAGATCAGCACAAGTGTTAAGAATTGATAGTGTTTCACTGAATCACAGAAGTCTGGGAGCTCTGCTTACACCATTTTCTCCTGTCAGTAGTACTGCGAATAGCAGCTTCATGTTAGAATAGCAAAAACTTGTACACATGGATTCATGGTACAGTGCGGTTTCAGGTGGAAAAAAAAAATCAAGTGATCTCAGCATGTAAATTTGGTGCACATTTCTCTACAGCAGTGACGTTTTGCAGAGGGGTTCTCTACATGAGTTAAGCTAGTAGCAAGTGTATATCCTCAGGATTTATTCTAATTTCAGTCATTACTGGAATAATAAGCTCAGCTGACTCCAGTTGAGATAGCACAGCTTGGACAAGAACCAGCATTACAAAATATTTGAGCTCTGCGGTAGTGCAATTAGCAGGACAAAGGTGAACACAGCAGCTGAATTATGGCTCTGCTCAGTCTTAGTTCTGGTGTCTTGGCTCCTGGCCATATGACATCCCTTCTCCAGTGGGACAGATAGTTGGACAGGTTTAAAACTTGATTTAAATTTATCTGGAAACTTCAGTAGTGGGTAGAAATTCAACAGTGAATTCTGAGTAATTATTGTAGTTAGTATCAGCCAGGTGTTGGTACAGATATATTGGATGTATAAGATGAAAGCTCAACGGTGAGTTGTTATACAAAGAAGTGATTTTACTGGTGCCACTTTCAGGTTACAGTTGTGATTTATCTCACCATCATCTGTGTCAGACCCATTTGGCAAGATAAAATAGGTGAAGCGTGACTTTGGCTTACTTAGTCAATGGGAAGTCCCTTCTCTAGATCGCTGTTAGCTAAAGGTGAGGTTGGTGAAATAGCAGGAGGCAAAGGAGCAGACAGAGCTGGATTATATGGATTTCTGTAGCCTGTGTTGCAGACTGGTGAGGTGTGTCTGTGTCTTGCTTTCTAGGTTTGATGGTGCAAAGTCACTCTGGTCCTTTCTGGAAGTTCAGATTGATGGGCTGTGTGCTGGAGGAAAGATTATCTGCTCTCTGAACTCTCTTTGAGGTGGCTGATCCTACACCTTCACTTGAATAGCTGCTCCAAGAAGTTACCACAAAGGGCTAAAAGCTCTCATGGGGGAACATTATAATCTCTGCAGGGTTTTGAAGATGAAGAGTAGAATCTAATTAAGCTTTATGTTGAAAATAGTTTGAAGAGTGCTTTAATTTTCTGAGAAAAAGGAAACTTTAAAGCTAAATAGTGAAGAGCTGAACTTTTTTTTTAATTTTCTGCTAACTTGACTACTTCTAAAGCAGATGCAGCTGTAAGCAGTTACAGATGGTACAGAACAGAAAGAACCTCTTTATCATATTTAAGTGCCTTAGAAGAACCCCAATGTTAGTTTTCCAGCTAGTTCTTTATTTTTTATATTTTTTCGGATAGAACATTAAAAAAGCGCACTACCTTAAAAGCTAAATCAAAAGATGAAAAGAGTCTGCCATAAACCAGAAATATTTCTCTGCAGGGGGCTTTACTGGAAAAAGTTTCTTAAGATTTGCAAAGCACCCTCTTTAAAGAATGTTCCTACTTTTTGTTGTTGTCACAAGCAAGCTTCTTAGCTATTTAGGCAAGAGTTTGTTGAAAACAGCCTCTGTCTGTTCTGCTACCTGTTTTTGGTACCTGGAACTGACTCGGCTGCCTTAACCTTGGCACTTGGGTGTGTGAATGTTCTGTGCTTCTACTGCACACAGCAATCAGGTACAGTAACTCTGTAAAATGTCCTGGCCAGTGGAGCTCAGGACAACTCAAGATGCTTTTTTTTTTTTGTGTTTGCCTCTCAGTAGAAGATGGCAAAAGCAGGGTGCCTGTTTTGACGGTCAGTGTTTTGTATTTTCATGCCAGCTGAATCCCCTCGTGACTTGGTGCAGCTGTGAATAGTCATGTTCATTTGAGAATCTCACCAGCCATCGTCTGACAGCATGAATTTGTCTTAATACAGGGCCAGCATGATGAAAGCTGCTTAAATCTGGCTAGACAGACTGGCTACTCTATGGCTTTGACTCACACAGGAGTGTACTTTTACCACTGTCACTGAAGATTTGTAGTTGGGTGCTGATGGTGTTAAGTCATTCTTTTATGAAATGTTTATAAAATAGTGTTTCATTCTACCCAGGCACATGGTGATAAAGTATATAATCCTGTACTGTTTGGGTAAATCAACTCATCAGTAGCACTCAGAGCTGCTCTTTCTGACAAGGTCATATTGGTCAATTTGACTTTGGTTCTGGCTTGTTGATTGTAAGGCCTGATGGGTAAATGCTTTGATTAAACTATTAGTTGTTAGTTTTATTTTTTTATCTGACTTCTGAAAACATTGCTAAAAAGAGTTTGGATTTCTAAGCACGTAATCAGTAAATACCAGTCTAAGTGACAGAGGTATGAGGTATGGTTTTGGTTTGGTTTTTTAAGTCAACAGTAGAGTCAATATAGGTAAGCAAATATCCTGTTTTCTGATTTCTGTGATAAAAACAACTAACCTCTTTTGTACTAGAGAGCCCACTACATCTTGATAACTTAAAAAAAATTATTAGTATCACGGTGTTCTGCGTATTTGTAACTTAAGTACAAGAATTGCTGTGGAAATGAAACCTCCAGATAAGAATTTTTTTTTTTAAATATTGGGATGGAAGGATGTGTTTTGTCTAGGAAGC
Source organism: Pachycephala philippinensis (assembly GCA_013397055.1). Lineage (NCBI taxonomy): Eukaryota > Metazoa > Chordata > Aves > Passeriformes > Pachycephala > Pachycephala philippinensis. The sequence continues at coordinate 10,118 of VWZT01014324.1, forward strand.
AATGTAGTGTTCAGATCAATATCCTCCATACATGAGGGGACTCTGTATTGTCCTTGTACATGAAGTCTTGGGTGAGTGTTCTTCCATCGGTTAGGCCAGCTGCGTTTTTGAACCTGTGTAATCTACGAAGTGATGATTCCTAGTTTAGGGAAAAGATAGAGACCTTGGGATCTTTGCTAAGGTATCTTCCTGGGACCTATTTTAGGGGTTAGCCCAGTAGTGGCTGCATGTATGTACATGTTAACCTTTTCTGTTGCATTCATTGCCAAAAACACCTGTATCTCACAGTTAAACCAGCTGTATGGTTCTAATACAAGTATTCCTGCACTTTCTTGCTCTGAACCACTGTTTTTGCTTCAGTTGTTGCATTTACTTTATGAGGAGGCAGTGACTTAGCAAGGAGATGGGATTTGCAGCACATTCTGCTATTGGAGTTCTGCTCTGCATGACCAGCGCTGTCACTTAGAAAAGAAATGTTACGAATGTGAATAAACCCTTCTTCTATTAATCCTTCACTGCAGTGAGTATTATACTCCAGGTAGTTAGAACAAGGTTAGATGGAAGAATTTCTCTACTGCTGATATGTCAAGAGTGACCAAGTCCGGAACTGGGCACAGACTTTGGGGTGGTCTGGGACAGTTTGGTCTCCTGGAGTGCAGCTTTGATTAGAACCCTGGGATGCCTGTGCAAGATGAAGAGTAGGGCTAGAGTGAGAGCCTGGGGATAAAGGATGGAGCTGGCCACAAGGTCAAGAAGTTAAGCAGGAATATGCACAGACTGTTTAGGTAATACTCTGAGAGCAAGTTAGGCCACTGAAGTATCATCTATGTGTCTTGAATGAAACTCTATTCATCAGAGGATCAATTTCATCTTCTGGTTTTGGCTTCTGGATGACTGCAAGTGACCAAATATGGCATCAAGTAGTGGTATTCCTCTGTGTGCTTGTTAGGAAACCTGCTGTACTTTTTTTGTGTGATCTTCTCTGTGTTGCGTCAGATGGAGATACATACTTTGGTCTGAACTTTTTTGGTTTAGTCTGTTACCTGCCTCTCTGCATCCCATAAGAAGTCAGATTACAGATTTAGTAAGATTTATGCACTTAAATATTGAAGTAGTCCTTTTGCACAGTGTGTTATTTCCTGTCCAAGCAAAGCTGCCAAAACTATTGCACATTTGTTTTACAGAGCACTACAGTAAGATTTTCAAGGTGATGTCGTTCATGGGGTCCTCAAAGGCGACACAGCTTGTCCTGTCTCTGGTGCTGGGTTATTTGCGCTGTTCAGCTGAGGGCAGTGGGCAGCTCTTGGTGCCATGACAGAGCAGTGAGTTCAGTTCACACCTTGGCAGGTGTCAGACACTCTGAGCGCTGGGGCTGTGCAAAGTCTGTGCTTGTCTGATCGGGCTGAGAGACAGTCTGAGCACAGCATTGCTGTGGGACTCCTGGTAGAGTAGTACAGGCCAACAGGAATTTCCCTGTATATCCTGAGAGTCCTCCCTTTCTGCCACATAAATATCTCTTTTCTTTGTCACTGTCCCTTTTTGACTGCTTGCTGGCATCATGACAACCATAATATTCTGTGTATGATGGAACGCTGATGATAAATATGCCCGGGACGATGCGCCTGGCTCAGCTGCACTTTAGATGAACTTAGCCCTGGATCTGCAGTACATTGTGACTCTTGGGTAATGTGGCTGTAAGAGGACCAAGAGGAGAAGGGTGGAGTTAGGCAATTAGGTATAGAGTTTTTATCTTGAACAACCTTAATGCAGAAAAATGCCACTTCTGGACTTGAATGGCTGACAGTGTCTGGGATGAGGCTGAATTGCATTAACAGAGGACAGGCTATGTTTTCTGATATTAAAGACTCAATTGTCTGCAACCTGGTTCAAATAACTTACTGCTCCAGTTCTGGAAGACACTAATACAGTTTCCTTTCATTAGGGTAAAGTGTGAACATTTGTTATCCCTTGTTACTAATAGTAGTCTTTATTTTGCTGATTGTAGTTCAACTATTGGAAGTTTTTTGTAATGGAATTTTTCAGTGCTGTTAGGAAACTTGTTGCTGAATGTCTTGTATCTTGGTACTGTGTAGGAAATGGATAGCTTTGGATGAGCAGGATTCTAGAACTCCATGACAATCTATTTATAGTGTCTATATGACTAATTTGGAAAGGCTGCAGTGCTATAGTCTTTCCAAATTTGTTGAAGTGAGATAACAAATTCTCCTGACCGCTCTGGACACTGAATAATGTCCCAAATCATCCAAAAAGAGCCTTCATTTATCCTTCATTTCTGTTAATTCTTTTGCTGGCAGTTTGTACAGAGAGAGGAACAAAGGAAATAATTTTAAAATAGTTGAAGGAATGATGTGAATTCACGGATTTTAGCTAGTGTGGCGCCTCATCAGGGGAGTGATGTCCTGTAGTTTTTCTGTGCAAGCTATTCAGCACTGTAAAATGAAGCAAGTATTTAGATTTTCTTATAGTTGTAGACACCTGAGGACAGTAACTCTGTAAAATGCCCAACTAATAGAAATTCATAGTGCTTATTTTGGAAACAAAAGTTGCTTTGAGTAGTAGATGTTTTGTAACTAAAAGTGTCTTGGGTATATAAAATGTTGGGATATTTTTAGTAATCAATGCTGAGTGGATGTTGTCTTGATGATGGGGAAGGTCTTCCATTAAATTTTTAGCATGTTGTAACTAGGCTTCTTTTTTTTTTGCTTTTTAAAAAAATCTTACTAAGCTTAGGGATATGCCACCCACCCAGTTCTGATACAAGGCAAGTGGGCTAAGACCAAATGGTGATAAAAATCCTGCACAATCTGATGCCGTTTGCAATTTTCTTCACAAAAGTAATTTTCTTTGAAGTCGCTTTGTAAGATTTAAATGTATCAGAACCTGCTTTTGATTTTGCAATTAGGGAATTGGCCAAACTGAGTTGGGTTCCATTCTTCCCAAGAGGAAGGATCCCATGAATGTGAAGGTGTGCTGGGTAAGGCTGAAGGTAGGTGTTGTGTTTCGGTTGCTGTGTGGTAGTGGTGTGGTTCTGAATTCCTCTTGAAGTGTTGCTCTGGTTTAGATCAGTGACAGACCCTCCTTGCTGCCAGCCAAGCTGTGCTTTTGCTGCTGGAAAGTTACAACAACTCTCTGAAGCAGAAAATATGAAGAGAACGGCTGACAAAGCCTTTCTGTCACTGTGTCGGTTGGATTTGAGATCCATGTTGTTGTTTTCATGACATTGAGAGAGAATTGGAAGTCCAAGATAGCAGCAGAGTTTAGTGACAGGGTAACTAGTCACCTGCTTTTCTTATTAACAGGTGTTGGGTTCTGTACCAGGTGTGATTTCCACACTAAGGCATATTCCATCTCTACAGTCAGAATTGGAATTAGGAGGTAGTGTGTGCTTCTGTATGGTGGAATGGCTTCTATACTTTGGGGTATTCGCTTGGGCTGGGGTTTTGTTGTTTCTTTCTTTCTTTTAGCAATTGATAATTGTTTAACCTCTTGAAAGAAAATAATTGCTACTGAATGACTTACGCTTTGGCATCAGAAGTCTGTCATTAACTGCTACAGACACTGCTATTCTGCCACAACTTGCCTGTGACAATTGTCTGAACATTGTTAGGAACTAGCACAGTTTTGCTTGGACTTTTCCAGGCTACATTTCTCATAGCTCACCATGAGAAACATCACAGCATTCATGTAGCTGTATTGTGTTTTGTAAAGAAACTTTTCACTTGTGCAATAGTCTGGCCTTGGATGTGGTAGAGACACTTATGTTTTTATTTGTCTTTTCCTAATGATGTCTCAGGAGGTTCATCTCCAGCCAGTGTCTTGTTTGAGGGAAATTACCATTCTGTGCTTTGAATATCTCCCTATTACCATGGCAAATAATTCATGCTGCTAATTAAGACACTGTTAGAATTGCACAGAAAGATGGGCAGGGAAGGAATACAGCTTGCTTACGCTCACAATTTATCTGTCTTATATAGAACAGTTACTGCCAAGGTAGCTCACAGTTTACCAATGAAGATACATGACGTTCTGATTCATGACATCTGCCTCCTGAAGGTAGGAGGGAAGAAGAGCCAGACGTGTTTTGTCTGGTGCATATGGAGGCACAGGGTTAGGAGCAGCATTGTGCCTCAAGCTAGATTTGTGTTCCACGTTGGAAGAGACCCTTCTGCTCGGTATGGAGGGCTTGGAACCAGGAAGGCCATGAGTTCCCTAAGGAACTGTTGACTGGCAATTTCATGCTGAGCAGTTTCTTACACAGGTCTTGCAAACCCAAAGAAGACTCTTTTGTAACTGTGAAATGAATGTGAAGCCATTGCACAATCTGGCAAGTGAGTAATAAATCCAGCAGACTATTTTGGTATTGGTTGGAGTTCAGAGAGAAATTAGGAGACCTAAGTAAGGTATGTGTTAAACAACAGGGAAGTATCAACATTGAAGAAAGCTGATGGCAGTGTCTTTGTTGTCCACACATAATAGTGGAGACTCTAAAAGTAATAATTCTGTGGTGTGTTGTGGCTGTGTATTACAAGCCAGATGCTATTTCTGCTTTTTTTTCTTCTCCTATTGTTATAGGTAAGACGAATTAAATTCCATCTTGTCTGAAATTTGGTGGGTAACTCATGTACTCTCTTCTCTCTTCAACAGCAGTTATTCCTAATCTTGTTGAATACAAAAAGATGAAAATCATCAGCCTTACCAATGGCATTGTGGTAGTTCATACTGCACCATGTCTGGAACTGGGTTGTACTGCCATTGCACACTTACTGAAGAGAATCAAATGCCTAATATTGAAAAATAATGTTTTTCTAGTCTTTCTTCTTAATAAAAGATAATGTTTTCCTTTGTAAGGGCCCATGTGAGTAGATATTTATCCTCTGTTCCCAGGAGGGCAGACAATTGTGGTTCAAATTTTCTGTTTCATGAAACAAGATTTCATATAGCTGACTACATCTCTGGAATCTATGTCATTCTCCCCCTAAAAGGAACTGAAAGCAAATTGGCTTTCTAAAACATGAAAGAAGCCTAGAGCAAACTCTCTATCATCACATTCCTGGTCAAATCCAGCATTTGCCTTCCATAGGGTTTCTAATATTTAGTAATGTCTGTGGTTTCCCATGGGGTTGCTTAGGTGTACATAAGTGAGAGCTGTTGAAAGAGGAAAGAATGAAGACTTCATCATGAGGTGAATTGAGCAAAAACTCTTGGGGATTGCGTGCACGTTTTGTATGTAGCTTTTTAAAATCATACTACTTTTAAACCCAGTGTTTCTTTCCTTCGCAATAGGTTATTAATAGGGAAAGAAAATGCCAACTATTATACAAAACTTACATAGATTAATTGAATTCTTACTGGTATATACTGGAAATATATCAGAAATTATGGGGTGATTATTCGCATCAACTTAATTTTAAACTTCAGCTCTAGGACTGCATAAATACCTGAAGGGAATGGAGAGACCAGAGGACACTTGTAAGCCCTGGGTAGAAGCATGGCCTTCTCCACTGACTGCATAGGGAGCATGGTCTTGGAAGTGAAGGGTTTCAGGTGCCTTAGGAAGAGGGACTTGAATAACCTGTGTCCATTTGACTGAACATCACAAATTTATAGATAGCACGGCAGTTCCAAAAAAAGGGAATTGTTCTCATCTACCTGCTGAGGTGCCAGCAAGACCTGGTTGCTGACTGAGAACTTGGCTCTGACTTGCAGAAGTGCAACCTTAACATCTCCTGCAGCATCACTAATAAATGTGAGCCCTTGCCTTAAGAGGTGCATGGTTCTCTATGTGTTTAGTATTTTTATAATTGGTTTGGGACTGAAAATGTGTTTTCCAAGAGTTACACTGTTATATATAAAAGTAATTTCAGGAGAGATTAGAGAAAAATATTTGGACAAACTAGTGTTCAGTCCTGAGTAAAAAAAGTTCACTTTGAAGTAAAGCTCTCTTCATTTTTTTCATCCATAAATCATATTTGTCACCTTTTTGTCGCATTTTTCTCTCTCTCTCGTATTAAAATGTTGCCCAACTTTGTTCATTTTACATAATTATTTGCCTTTTCGTGCATTTCAGATACTTAGATTTAGAACTGTCTTAAAATATAGGTGTAGCAGATTCAGTTCGATTTCCCGGCCAATGCACCAATAAATGTGGTGGTTTGGTTCGGGTCTTTTTTTCCTTTTTTGTGAGATGAGAATTAGAAGAAGGGCAAAGCAGGCTTAAAACTTTAAAGAATATAAAGAAGTTTATTACTACCAGAATTAAAGGTAATAAAAGAATAACAACAATAAAAATTTAAGCAAACTCCCCTTTTCCCTCCGGCACTTTCCCCTTTCTTTCCAGCACCTCTCCCCTTTATCTCCCAGCTCGCACAAAGGGTAATACACGTGATTTTAGGTCAGAATTGTAGTTCTTAAGTCTCTTCCATATTTGAAGAAAAAGAGGTTTCTTCTGCTCAAGTGTGGTGTTCCAAACTGCCACTAGCAAAC
>VWZT01014324.1:22485-71069 GCA_013397055.1 Pachycephala philippinensis
CAAACAAAAAAAACCACCCAAAAAACAAAAGGAGAACTAAAAACCCCAACACCCCTACCAGCACTTTTTTCTTTTATTATCAGGAATAATGATAATACTTTCTGCTATCAATGTGCCTTTTGATCATATTTGTATGTTTGGAAAATAGACTGATTCAACTTAGTTTGACTTCTGTGTGTGTGTCTGCCAAAGTAACCTGACACTCTTGTAGAGCTTTGGGTCTTCTACAGACCAAGTAGCTTGTAGTTCTTGAGATGAACAAGTGTAGAGCTGAAGTCTTCCTATCCCACTTTTCTAAATTTAGAAAACGTTAAAGTCTGAGTGTCACACTTTGAAAATACTCAAAAATAAGGCTATGTCCAATTCTATGAGGTTGTTTTGATGTTCTCTGACTGTTTGAGAGAGAAGGTTGGATTTGGTTCTGTTTGTTTTTCCTGTAGTGAAAACATAATTTGTTGTGTGTGTAGACAATGTTACAGAACACACTGTCAGAAGTGGTACGTGAATTGTTTGGCAATAACTTGCAAAGTAAATATGAATCTCTTAATTGTTAGGCAGAGATGAGATATTTGCTTATCACTGTCTTCTGGGTCCAGATGGAACAGCAGTGAGGACTGGGACAAATATTTAACTCCAAATTATAGAAACTCCCATGTTTTATCACGTTACGGTATGGAGTCCTCTGAGATCTGTTACCTGAATGGAAGAACTTGTGATGTCGCAGCTGTGTTAACAATGTTGAGTCATGAGAGAAATTGCTTGTCAGCACTGTCACTGTGGTTGCTTCCAACCCTGCCCCAACAGGTCTTCTGTAAGAGCAGCACCCCCTCTGAGCCCAGGTGGAGTGTTGTGACCAAGCTGGGGCTGGCAGCAGCAGCTGTGGGGTTACAGACATCTCCTGTGTAACTTGGATGGGGCTTTGTCAGGAACTGGGGGATTCTTGTGTGGAACAGGCTGGGACTCTTTCTTCAAGGGAAATGTGTAAACTGGAAGTAGGGAGCATCCTCTTGTTTTATATGATTATAGTCATTCTAATGAACTTTTCTGTTAAGTGTAAAAAGACTTAAAGAGATCAAAACATAGATGGGAGGCTAGGGTGAAGATTCTGGGGAAGTTTTTATTTTTTTCCCTGTAATTAGAATAAGTACCGTAAAATGAAACCCAGCGCTGAGCAGCCTTTTGTGTAATACAGAGCTGTACCACCAAGTGATTGAAAACTCCAGGTTGCATATATGACTGGGATATAAATTGATACCTTTATAACCCAAAGTGGTCTTAGCCATCAAAATTGCAGAAAACTTTCGTGTGCCAAGGATAACCACTGACATTTCCAAATGGCCCTTCTTGAAACACGATGTTATTTGGATCATGATGAGGCTGTGTAGTATAAAACTGTAGACAGCTTGCACAGTGGTACTTTGTAGACTTAAATTACAGTAACCACACCCTTGATTTGCCTTTTTTTCCTGATGTAAAAAGGGCTATTTTTTGAAAATTCATACAGTTGAAAGTGGTAATTTAGATAGAAGAGCTGTTTCAGGAAGTCTTTGGGGTAGGCTAAATATTGGACTGACCTTTGCAGAGTTCACTGGTCTGTTGGAATCTGAACATTTACATAAAGAAATGTACTTGTGGCACTAGCAAGAGAGGATTGTGTGTAACAGATCTTGATTTAATCTCCTCTCTTTTCCGTCCTTCCAGTCCTCCTTTTGATTGTTTGTGGAAGGTGGAAACAGTTTTCTAGATAAGGAAAGTCTTCCTATGTGGTCAGTTCATTCTTGTGGCTAAGCTGCAACTTTCTCGCTTTGTCAGACGTCTTATACATACATTTATGTGCATCATCATAGTTATTTATTTACATCTTGTTCTGATATTTGCTGATTTTAATTCTTCTGCAAAAATATTGTATTCATACTTTTGTTTGGCAATTTTTGTGGTACTACAGGAAAACTTGAATCCACCCTCTGCTGTAAACTGAAGTCTTTTGTAAAGTGATAAGCTATGAAGACAGTTAAAGACACTACAGTTTCTTTAATTAGTTCAGCAAATGGGTTTTATATTTTTTTTCTCATTCTCAGACATCTTTTAAACAAACTGATAGTTTGTCCCTTGCAAATGCAGTATGGCTACTTCTTGCACCTCACTGAATACCCCATTTGTTATTGATGCTGGGGTTTGTTGTTAGTGAATGGCCAGTGCCTCGAGGTACTGTGGTGGGGCTGTGCTGCTGGAGCAAAGTCGTCTGCAGTTTACTAGTGAAAAACAAATCTGAAAGGACTGAAATATTATAAGATGTTATATATTGTAGCAACTACAGTACTTAGGGTCTGTTTTGAAAATTAACTTAATTAAAGCAGTGCTTACTTCTGCATGGAAAGTTTGTTACAGGAAGATAGGAAGGTTAGTTTTGTTTAATTTACACTAGCTCCAATAAAGCTTGGATTACAGGTGTGTGTATTACAATGTGCTTAAACAGATCTAACTGTAAGCTGCTCCCAAAAGGATTTTACTCCCACCTTGGCCATGGCCACATCTTGACTCGTTTCCTCTTTGCATCACACCTACTGATTGTGCAGCTGCTGGCCTGAATGAAATCTAGCTTCACAAAAACGGGGCTGCGATGATTTTTGCACTACTTTCTTCTTCTCCTGTCCTTGAATGTTTTAGTATCAAACCCCAAGTTAATTGTAGTGGCAGTTACTTGAAAAAGCAGGGTTTGTTGGCAAAGCTCTTAATGCCGCTGAAGTCAGAGGTGGGCAAACTGAAGTGGATACAATTTGCAGTGGAGCCTGTTAGACTTCTCTTGCCTCAAGCTTTCTATTTTCAAACCAACATAGGCAAATCCTGTCATAAGCTGGAGTCCTTCAGATTTAATTGTCAAGAAGGGATAAAAGTAATAGTTGTTTTAAGAAATAGAACCAGGGCTGTGCCTTGGCTCAGCAGTTTCCTGGGGCTGATCTGCAGTAGGATGCCCGTGTTTTAGAAGAAGTTGGCTGATCTGATACAGCTCAATTAAAATAAACATGACACAATTAAAATACAAAATCATGTAAAGCATTTGCTACTAACAAGCTCTGTATCTTGATATCAAATGTGTTTTTCCACATACTCTTGTTCAGTTTAACTCGTTGATACGTTGTTTCTTCAGTGAGGGTCCCCTATTGCAGGCATAATTGTATAGATGTTCTTTCCACATTTTCAAAAACCTTGTGGTACAATTTCAAAATCTTGCTCCTGGAGAGGATTCCTTGGCTGGTGGTAACGTATATTTGGCAGCAAAAGCACGCCCTGCTTTTCATGACTGCTTGTTTTTATTTTCTTTGAGAAAGAAAGAGAAAGAAAGGAGGGAAGGTTCCTAGATCTTTTTTTGTTTGTCAATTTTAGAGCAAAACTCCTAATCCAGTCTAAATCAACCAGCCAACACTCCTCAATAACATAAGGAACCTCAAAAAAGTATTTTTTATGTGTTTGTTAAGAGATGAAAATTACGTATCCACGCTCCCATTCAGTATGAAATAAAAAAGGTAGTGTTTTCTGTGACAATGTCAAAGTCAATCAGTATGATTTTTGGATATTTACTTTGGTTCAGGTTACTTCATACTCAGATATGTGTGTCCAGTATAACTTATTTGAAGCTGTACTGGTTAATTTTTCACTATTAACCGCTGATGGCAAATTTTGCTCCTGAGTATCCTGTTCACTGTGGTTCCACCGGAGCGCTGGGGACATCAGGATCTGAAAATACTTTTGAGGTACATGGACACTGTCCTGTGTTGATTTGGAAAAATGCTCCTTTGAAGAGTAAAGTACTGTTCTGCTTCCATGCAGGGACTGGAAGTTGTGCTTCCATTCCTGCGAGGAAATGAGTGCTCCAAGCTGAATGTGAAATCTGGAAATCTGCCAGTGGCTGTAATTCCTAAACACTGTGAAACATCTGATTCTTTGTTCTGTTGGCAAACAGTCAGATGAACCAAAGGAGTAGCTTGGAGAATGTTTTTAACAGAAAATATTTTTTTTCCAAGACTGTGTCTCCTGATGCCTTACTGGATACTTCAATTTCTTCTCAAAGTGAACTCAGAGGAGTGTTTGCTCTTAGCAATTTAGTTGAGAGCTTAGAATTTGGTTTTGCAAGGAGCATTTTAGGCAAGCAGCTTTCTGGAAAGGGTGGAACAGGGAATTGGGATTTTAAATTGTATGTGTAGAAATATATATATATATATGTATGGTATTTAATAGCGTGAAAATGTTGTTCAGTTCTGGTTAACAGCAGAACTGTTCTCTGGTTACAGTTTGAAATGCCTACCTGAGCCCTAACAGAGTCTGTGTAGGAAAGTCTGGTTTTAGTGGGACGTTTCATATTACTCTTTTCTCTTTTTTCCTTTTTTTGTTTTGTTTCACTTTAGACTTGTTCTAAGTTTGTTTTCTGACACAACCCGTGTTTTCATGAATTACTCCTACCTAGCAGACCTTATCTGCACATGACAGTGAGATGAAATTGTAAACTTGCTTTAGAAAACAAGGTATTCCTTTAACGTAAGCGAAGCCATGGCAATTTGCTTGCTTTTCCTATGAATCACACTAAAGAATGGAATAGTGTTGAGATCTGTTTACAGCTGTGGGTACCATGACTTCACGCTTAAAATTATACGTTTAACTGTTACACTCAGATTTAACTTTGGTTTGGCAGCAAGCCTAATGGGGCTCTTAAATATATATATATGTATCTTACATAAGGCAGTTGAAAGAGGCTTTTTAGTCATACCCTTGACCTGGAATCCAGTAAAGGAAAAAATAGTAAAGTAGTACTGTTTTTACCTATGGAGTGAGTCCACCCCTCAGCCAAAATGAGTATTTGTGCAATTAACTGTAATTGATCTTCATGACCATGGCAGTGCTCTTCTTTCATGTGCCTCAGGACTGTGCTCTGGCGTCCTTGAGTTTGATTTGCATGCCTTGAAAAATTCTACAGTGGTAGCTCACAAATGCCAGGTACTGTAGCATCAGAAATTAATTGCTCTTAGCAATAAATTGCCCTAATCACTGAGTTACCTCACACTCTTTTTAAGGAATAAAATAGTAGAATGTTTTAAAAGCTTACAAAGCAGGTAGATTCAGGAAAATGTTTTCCTCATGAGTGGCACATTCTTGCTTGATCCAAAAAAACCCACAGGCATGGGGTCAGTGCAGCAGTGTAAAGGTGAATGTTGTTTTCTATGTGGTGTTGATAGCTCCAAAAACCCGGTGTGGGGCAGGGGAAGTGCAAAAATACTCTTCAACTTGGCTTGAGTTTACCAACTATGATTTCTTGACTTTCTCTTTTTCTGTTGCTAAGACAATCACTGACGGAATAAACACACTAAAAAAGCTTTGAAATACACGAAATCCTTGGAGGGAGGGGAGTGGAAACTTTCTCCGTCCTTGGTTTTGACATTGAACACCAGATTTCCAGCAGAAGTTGATTGTTTGGATTTGGTTTGGTGGATTTTTTGTGTTTTGTTGGGGTTTTTTTCTGTTTCCCTTTGAAAGGTTTGACCATCAGCTGAGATGGGACCCTCACACTGAATGTGTGCCCTCAGCAAGTTCTGAAAATGAATGATGAGTAATAGAGCAGAGAGGGAGATGCTCTATTGTCACTCTTCCAATGCTGGTATCTACCTATGAGGAATTTTCTTTCAAAGAGAATTGGGATGCAAGTTTGGGCATGGATTATTGTCGCTTACCTTGTGAGGAGACAGTGAACATTTGATTATAGGAGTGGTATTTGAAATGCAGGTGGAGAATACCATATTGATTGGGTAAACAGTCATGGCTTTTAATGTGGGCTGAAGAGTATTTGAAGTTTTGCGTGGTCACTTCTCAAGCAGCCACATCTTTCAGAAACTGAAATATGCAAGTGGATTCATGTATGGATCCATTTTACCCGAGACGTGGCTGATATGAAAAGCTCCCCATCAGTTTTGAAAAGGACTTTTTCTATAGGAAAAAAATTGCGGACTAAAATTGTTGTCAGAAGGACTTACATTACATGTCAAGAAGGTCCCCTAATTTCACCAGTTAGTATTTTAACCAACAGATGAGGTAAACATCTGCTATGACTGATTGTCTTTCCCCAGAGTAAGATCAGTGAATTAAATGATCTCCTTACATTCCCAGTGTGAATTTGTGATGCTGTGATGTCTGCAAGTTGTAGATTTGGTCCCATTAAACACAGCAAAAGCTCTTCTATTTTAGTCCATCTGTACTGTAGCCTATCTAGTATGCTCACCATCCTTTTATAGCCTTGTTTTCCTTAATCTTGTGAACTCTTGGATGTTTTGATCACTGATAAAGAAAAATATGTGATGAATTGCAGTCTCTCTTCATGTGAGTTTTAGTGAACTTAGTTCATCTGCTGCACTTTTCAAGTCAATGTGATTTATTTGTTACCCTGTTGTTTGCATTCCTGTATAAGTACAGTAAATATGCAGGGAAGGTTTGTCTTGCTGCTGTTACAGCAGCTTTTATATGAGAATGATTCATGTTCAAGGCCTTTAGTGTGCATTGCTATGGAAACTTCAGGGCACAGGCTTCTCATTTCCCCCTTGGCAGAATTCTTCACAATAATTTCTCTTGTACCTGGAAATCGGGAGTGATACTTGCTACTGAAACATTGATGGGCTGAATTTTTATGATCATAAATTAAATAGGCATCTTGTGCAAACAGAAAGAGGTTTTTATTCCAAATACATAAAACCTCCCTCATATCTTGAGCAATAATTTTGAGGTACTTAAGCTAATGCTGCCACTGAAAAGGCTTTTCTCTGATTTCATGTCCAGACATGGGCCAGATCAGGAGTCTGAATCACTTGAGAAACTTTCCCACTCGTTCTTCATTAGTATTCAGGCAGGCAAGGTTCCCCAGTCTGGTTTTGTGTGTGGTTTTGCAGATGGTTATGCAGAGATGGGATGAAGAAGAACAGGTGTTTGGAAAAGGTGAGAAGTTCTTTTTGTTATGGGTGTGTTGGCTTGTGGTCATTTCAGATTGCCCATGGCAGGTAGGTTGTGTTGCGGGTAAGGCTCTGCACTGTCATCTGGAGACAGTTTGGTTCCTAGTTTGGGTCTTCATTGAACAAAAGCGAGTTGCAGATTCTTATTGCTCAACACAGAGGGCAAAAAGAATCACCAGACTTTGCCTAAGGGTTTCTTCTGCAGGTTTGGAAGGATTGTTACCCAGAAACTGCGTATCTTTTGGTGATAGGAAGAGCTGAAACATGAAAACCAGTCCCTATATTGACATTTCTTGAGTGGAAATGCAAAAGAAAGAAAACCCCAAAATGTACATAATAGGAAAACAGTAGGCAGATGGCAGAGACCTTGTAGGGTGAATGTTCGCAAAGACAGGTGAGCTTGGACCTGGAGGGACAGGGAAAAAAGAGCTTGACCTGCAGCTGCTGATTCAGAGAAAAGAGCTTGCAAGTGTCTCCAGTGTAGCGGTATTACCCGTTAGCTGGTTACCATCTTCCCTAGCTGAGAATGAAGTGGGTCTCTGTTCCCTCAGGAATACAGATGCTATTCATCTTTTCCCAGAAAAGGGGAGAGTGCTGCTTGGAATGCCAGCTCTAAGTGGTGTGGTGTATTTTGCATGGTTACTGTTTGGAAGTGGTGGTGTGTCACAATGGCTGGGCATCCCTGGAATTGTTCTGTAGGTAAAGGTCTATGGAGCAGTCTGTGCCAGGCTGGAGAGCTCACTGCTGGAATTGTTGTCTGGACAATGCTTTCACTGTGAGGCTGTAGGGCGGACACACAGAATATGTTATGGAACAGTGCTTGCTGTGTCTCTGTCTTGGCATGCCTTAGCAGGCTCTGCGTTGTGAGCACTTGCCCGTGAAGCTGCCAGAAATAGATGCCTAATGGCAGAGAATTTATGAAAATTGATCTCAGCCATGTAAAGATGCAGGTTCAGAGTGAGATCTCAAGTTGTAGAGGAAGTGATTGGGAAGTCACCTCTCAGTAGCTGGCTGAGAAAATGGTCTTAAGGCACCAGTGTGCTTGGTTTTATTAAATGCTAGGGTGTAATAATTAGTTATTTGTTACTTAACTAAGTAAGAATCTGACAGCCTGTTTAATAATAATTCTTAAACCAGCTTCCTTACATGGATGTTGAATTTCAGGTGTGGTAGTGCAAGAATCCTAAAAAATGTACTTCCCTGGGAAAACCAATGTTGTCTTTGTATTTTGAGCAGTGTTCTGCACATATACTAGAGTTTGGAAATGGATTGGGAGTTGTTCTCAAAACATGGCACGCAGGTGAAGTGCACTGAAGTCAGTCTTCAAAGGAGCCTTTAGCATGGTCTTGTCCAGTATTAGTTTTAAGATTGAGGATGAAGAATAATACCTTCTTTGTAGATTGTCATGTTGTAAATTATAAGAATTGCATCTAAAATCAGTATTTAAGTCAAAGGGCAACTGTGTACAGGCTTGTTACAGGCATTTTCTGTGCATAAGTTTCCATTACTTGTTCCAAAATTGAACAGTTTTACAAAAATACCTTGTTAGAAGGAAGCTGGTTTCATTTTTATACGTGCAGTGGAAGGCTGGTTAAATGTGACTGCAACTTCTGAAAACTGTCATTGGTGTGGGTTTTGGTTTTGGTTGGTGCCATTTGAGAAGAACACGGCACTGATGCTGTTTGGCTATGAGAGTATATGAACTTACATACTTGAAATACGCCTGTAGGAGAATCCACTTATGTGCATGTGGAATCTGTGGGACTTGTAGAAAGTTATTTAAATTTCAGTTGAAATTACAAATTGGTTTGCAAGTCACTGTCATTTTGAATAATATTAAAACTTGGAATTAATCTTACTTTTTGATTCTTTCATGTGACAGTCATTTGCTTATTACCTCTAACCTAGATTAATGTGTTAGGATGTATTTATTTGGGATCAAGGATTTTTAGTCTCTTAATGAACTGTCCATACAGTCTGTGGTTAGGATTTTAGGAAGCAGTTCCAGTTTCAGGTCTTGTGCAATACCTTAAATAATGTAGGGAAATTCAATGTTTAAAAGATGTGAGGTTTTATTACAATGAGATTCACTTCAGCATTGTAAAATTATTCTTCAAGTGTGCTTGTTGGTTACTTGTGTTTGAAACTTTGGATGGAATCTGGACATGCGCGAGGTGATCGCTTGATTCAGCCTGTCGCACTCTGTGTGTTTTGCCTTGTTCTTTTTCCAGCTGCCTCAGGAAGAAGGAAAGGGTGACTGTATCCTCCTGGCCCTGTTTGCTGGAATACCAGTGAATATGGATTTTCCCAGACCATAATCATGGTAGCAAACACAGAGCTTTTAGGTTGTCCTGCTACAAGATTTCTATGGGGAGAAGTGAGGAAACCTCACTGGTCTGTGATGAGTTTCCAATTACACTGTTGCACTTCTCTTGTGCAGGATGGAAGAACTTTAATTCTCGTTTCTGCCTTGCACAGAATCACCAGGTTGCTGTCCTGAGCACCACTGCAGCCCATCAGCAGGGCTGTGATGTGTTAGATCATGGTTTAACATGGGTTTGCATTTCTTCAGTTTCTTTCATCAGACCAGAGGGCCCTCGGTTTTTAATACAAAACTTAATGGATTATGCGCAGGGCTGATCCATGGTCCATGTATCATCTCTATTTTATCTGTTTTATGAATCTTGCTAACATTTACAGCGTTGTTTTGACTAATGTTTAGTAATTATGACAAAATGGCATTTTAATCATCATAGCCTCCAGTGTTGTCACTGAATGAGGAATTATATAGAAAACATCGTTCATCTCAAAAGCATTTGCCAATTTATGAAGATAAAATTTTATGAACATAAGTTAATAAAATTCAGTGCATAACCCTGGACATGTTTAATCCCATCTGAAATTCCATTAATTTTGGTTTTCTCATAAATGTGGCATTTCTGAATATTCTTTTAATAGATGAGTTCCACTATTTATTCTCAAATCCAGACAGAATATAAAGCTTTCCTTTCCCTTTGTGCAAGGCTGGATGAGGGAATGTTTCGCTCTGAAATCAGAGTTAGAAACGGGACATAAATCCAGTGCGATTGTTCTCAGGCTGTTTCCTTTGGTGCGAGTTTAGCTGTAACCATTGCATGAAAATGATCTGCTGTGAACTATATTGTGTATAACCTGAACTTTTATATGTACACTGGTTGTAAGTGCTAAGTTATTGTGTTGTATGTATTTGCGATTCACTATATTGATCTTCATGGATGCTTTTTAGACCTCCATTCCACAGCCTGGTAACTAAAGGTCATACATACCAAAAAAATTAGATCCATAAAGCTTAAGATTGTCTTTATGTGTTGGCCAACATTATGAGCAAATAAGATACCTGTTTTTCACTTTTAGTGTGGGGATATGTTGAAGTTATTCATGGTAATTAACCAAAGTAGTTTCTAATTTCTTAAAAGCTTATTGCGTAAGTATAGAATTTCATTTTAAAGAGGCAGTCTGTTCGTCAGTTATGTTTAATATTGAATTTCTGTAGTAGAAGATTCACATTTGTGTTTATATATTAAAAGAAAGTATTTTAAATTGTGTATCGAGCAATTTGGTAATTATCTCTAAATTGCTTTTGAATTGGGAATGGGATGAGTGTTTCTTTAACTGTCTCGTATCTTCAGTTTTTATTTGCTCGGTGATACTTAATTTTGAACAATCATGTAATTCAATTATCTTTGTTCCATATCCATAGCCTTGCTGAAATTAGGCTTTTTGGTTGGTTTCAGAAATATTCAGTTATGTCTTTTGAGTTCTTGTTCTTTTCCATTACTTAAGCACAAGTTATGGAAAACCTTCTGGGAGTTGTAGAGTGACTCCCAGAGCCTCTCCTTGCCTGCTGTGCCCCCGCCAGCACAGTGGCCTGTGCTGTATTAATGTTCATCTTTCCATGCTTTAAACACAGTGTATTAAATTAGGAAATCAATCGAGATAAAGCTGAGTTTAAGCCTCCTGCTGAAATGTTCATCAGTAATCCCATATTATATGAGTGATCTGCAAGATGGAATAGGGAAGTGATTGTGTGTGGTTTAGTAAATGCATATTGCAGCTTGTTGTGAGGTTTGGGCTTTGGTTTTCGGGGGGTTTCTTTTGTTTGGGTTTTTTTCCCCCCAACTAAGCCTTAACTGCCATATTGCCACTTCGAAAACGTAAGAAGCGTTATGGAAAACAGGTTACTGTTATTGACATGCAGGGTTGCAGTAGCTGCAATTGAAGCAATTTTAATGAGTTTGGGGGGAAAAAACCCTGAATCTGGTGAGTTCAGAATAAATTACCACAAGGCTTTTCAATTGTCCTTTGGCGGTTGTACAGGTTTTTCATGCTGCAGCCTTGAATATAATAAGTTAATTCACAGGCTACAGGTTTTATGTTCTAGATGAGACAAGAACTTCAGAGAGAGCTGCCATGATTCGTCATCCAGTTCTCTATTTGTATTATAATAAGAAAAAGAAACAGCAAATGGCACTGGAGAAGCGGACACTCACAATGACAAACCTGCCTTCTTTTTCCCAATTCCAGGGCATATTCCCTTGTGGATTCCAGTCAAGTGTCTACCTTCCTGATTTCTATTCTCCTCATAGTCTACGGCAGTTTCAGGTAAGAATTTTTTTTAAGGTTCTGCAGAGTTTTTATTTTTCAAGTAAAAATATAGCAAGTGACTGAATACAGTTTATGTCTTTTTGTTTCATTTTATCTTTGTCAGACATAGCCAACATAAACTTACTTGCTTCTGAGAAGGAAATGGAAAAGGAAGAAATAATAGCAAGCTAGGGTTTCTGAAAGATGTGATTGTATGGCGTGGTACAAGCACATATAAGATAACTTAAAAGTCAGTCCTTGAGGACAGTAAAGTCATATTTTAGAGGGTATAAAAGGATTGTTGAGACAGATAGAAGATAATGTTCTCGATAGCAGAATTTTCTATACTTTATCCAGTGGTGGTTGATTGAGAATGTGCTCCTGTGATTTCAAACCAGTCCTGTAAAACAGCGATCCCCGGGTCCCACTGCTGTTCGCTCAAGCGTCTTAACAGAGATGGGAAACACTGTCAGTGTTGAATTCCAGCAAAGAATCTCAGAACTGCTGCAGAATGAGTTTGAGTCTTCAGAAATCAAATTTGCCTCATTTTGGGAGACCTGAGTATAGTTTAGAGAAAACACAGTTATCCCTTTAGACTTGCATGTTGTATTACACAGTTTGTTTTACTGTAGTGGTACCTAAGGAATGAGGCTCATAATGACATATTAAAACAATATAATGACAGTATGAAAGTTTGGGGTTTTTTTTACTTAAATACAGCATGTTTTTCTTTCTGCTTCTTGAAGAAAATTGCTTCATTTCACAACTCTGTGATAAAAGGCCTTATACTCACTACAGAGTCTCTGAACTGCTATGGGTATTCCCGAAATAAATGATAGCTGTGCTCATACATATGATGTAAGTTGCAGCTGTTTTAGGATAAGAGGTTTTATATCACTATTGTAAGTTAATAAAGTCATATAATGAAAGAGCCAATTTTTTTGCAAGAGCTGTCAGTTGTTGTTAGCAAGTGTTAGGTAACAGCACTGCTGGTGGAATTAAAAGAGAACGCTTCAGGAAAACAAAATCTAGAGATGATCAGAATAAAAAAGTAATCAAAGGTTGTATTTGTTTAGTTTTTTCTTCAAGTTTTGAGTCAGATTAGCAGTTGAGGGACTAATTAAATTTTTAACTATCTGAATTTATGCAATTGTGTAAAAAGGAACTATGCATCTGGCTGCAAGAAGCCATAGTATGGGAAGAGATAGGATGGAATTGCACTGTGGGCTGTGGGGTGTGCCTGCAGAATGCCATGACAGGACAAAGAAGCACATGGCAGCACAAAGAAGCACATGGCGACACAGAGGCTTGTCTCTGCCAGACCCTGGTGGGAGGAGCCTGCCAGAAGCTGACAGGCGGGTGACCCAACAGAAGGACGTTCAAGGGGTGTGCTGTTGACAAGGCAATGTGTGATAGATCGTGTAAGTCTATAAAACCAACTTGTTCTTTGAATAAAGTGATCCAGATTCCCTGCTGGTCTGAGTCTGTGCCACAATCACCAACAAAAGGTGCCCCGTGTGAGGAGAAATTAAACACCTAGCTGTGCGTCCGTCAGTGAACTCTGTAGAACTTGAAGTGCTGCTGAAAGAGGCAAGAAAAAGCTAGCCAGTGAATTTATTACCTGCAGAGTTGCAGGTGAGCCACGGAGGACATAGAGACAAAAAAATTCACCTTTCCGCAAGACAGAGAGTAGCAGCCGAGAATGAGGGATGGTGTATCCCAGGAACAGAACATCGCAAGGATGGAACATGGCAAGAAGGTTGAATTTACAGATTTGATCAGACTCTTGCTCTGGGTAAGAGACTGTAATTAAACTTTAGAAGTTTTTAACCTTCAGACATGAGACACTTTAAGAGACGTGTTGTGACTTTTGTATCTGTGGAAGAGTGCGTGTGAGCTGCTCATGGCGCATGCAGCACCCAGAGACCACACAAAGAAAGACGCCTGTGCCACCGTGGCAACCGTACTGACCCCTTCCGCGCCACCAGCGAACCATAAGTCTGTTGGGGTTGTGGGAGGAGAATCAGAAGCTGGCCCCTAGTCCCCCAACCCGTTTGATCCTAGAAGGGAGCTGGACAGTATCAGAAAAAAGCTCGTGCTGCCACGCACCATGCAGCACCAGCTAGAGCCGTGCCGTGGAGGGTAGCTGGAGCCGGGAAAGCCCTTCCTGATAGCGTGTCCCCTCTCCGTTTGCCCTCTGCGAGCAGTGGGTGGGGAGCGTGTGGGGCCTCGGAGGCACGGCACCATAGCAGTGGGGGCGAGCACACGGCGCCGGTGAACACATGGCGGCGAGCACATGGCAGAGCTGCACGGCGCCGGCAAGCACATAGCAGAGCCGGAGAGTGGCAGCAAGCACATGGCAGAGCCGGGAAGCGGCGGCGAGCACCGCGCCACCGACACAGCGGATCTGGCAAGACGAACGCGACTCTCTGCATGTGGGAAGTNGGCCTCGGAGGCACGGCACCATAGCAGTGGGGGCGAGCACACGGCGCCGGTGAACACATGGCGGCGAGCACATGGCAGAGCTGCACGGCGCCGGCAAGCACATAGCAGAGCCGGAGAGTGGCAGCAAGCACATGGCAGAGCCGGGAAGCGGCGGCGAGCACCGCGCCACCGACACAGCGGATCTGGCAAGACGAACGCGACTCTCTGCATGTGGGAAGTGAAAAAATGAACCAAGGAACCCGTCAGCACCAGCAAAAGCAGCGTGGCGTCCCTGCTCCCCGCGCACGGCAAGATTTGCCCAGGGAGGCGTGGCAGCCGGCTTGTGCGCGGACAGAGCCCTGCAAGCCGCCCCAGCGCGGCCACCCGACCTGCACTGCTCACGCTGCAAGCAGGGTCCTGTCTTCTGCGGACCCTCATGAGCCGATGCTATGCTGGAAAAATTACCTGAGAGACGGGTAGCTCCTTCCTCGAAGAAGACTGCAACATTTGCACCGCCTTGTGCGAGAGGGGCTGGAGGCTGGGCATGTTGTTTCTGCAGCTAGTCCTTAGACCATATCACCTTGTAACCCCCTGCATTGTTCTGATTGCNATGCTGGAAAAATTACCTGAGAGACGGGTAGCTCCTTCCTCGAAGAAGACTGCAACATTTGCACCGCCTTGTGCGAGAGGGGCTGGAGGCTGGGCATGTTGTTTCTGCAGCTAGTCCTTAGACCATATCACCTTGTAACCCCCTGCATTGTTCTGATTGCTTTTTGTCAAAGTTCGGTCTGTTTATGTATTGTTACCAGTTATTAGTTGTTTTAATCTGTGCCCCTGCTCTTCTGAAGTTATGTTCCTAACTGATATTAATGAAGTTTTTAAGCAATTTTATAAGTATTTTAAGAAAACCCTCTCAGTCATGGCTTGAAGCTCTGGCCAAACCCTAACCCTAACTGACTGGAAATTATACCATCAAACCCAGGTGTTTCTGCCCTAAAAGTTTAATCAAGTCACTTTAACTTGCTGATTTGATCTTATAAAAGTTAGACCCTCTTTCAAAGTAAACTTAAAAGTCTTGCGTGAGAAAAACTCTCTCAAGTCTTCACTATGAAATGAGACCCTCCAGCTATTGCAGACTCTGAGTAATGGTAGAAGTTTTAGACTTTACGTTTCTCAAGGTTCTCATACATAAGACCAGTTATTGAGTGTTTTCATCTATCTTCCTGTTCATAAGAAAGATACTGCTGTTATGAAGAATGGAACTTACTTGGTTCAAGCAGTGAACCAAACGTTCTAATGTTAAAAGGGTTTTGTTTCATAATTCTTGTTTGATAAATCAAAAAAGAAGGAATTACGGGAAGAGATAGGATGGAATTGCACTGTGGGGTGTGCGATGTGCCTGCGGAATGCCATGACAGGACAAAGAAGCACATGGCAGCACAAAGAAGCACGTGGCAGCACAGAGGCTTGTCTCTGCCGGACCCTGGGGGNTCTCGGCCGGACCCTGGGGGGAGGAGCCTGCCAGAAGCTGACAGGCGGGTGACCCAACAGAAGGACACCCAAGGGGTGTGCTGTTGACAAGGCAATGTGTGATAGGTCGTGTAAGGCTATAAAACCAACTTGTTCTTAGAATAAAGTGATTGAAATTCCCTGCTGGTCTGAGTCCATGCCGCAGTCACCAACACCGTAGCATTTATTAACATTCAATTATGAAAAGATAGTGCAATATAAAACAGCAGGAGTGTGTGAACTTAAATTGCTTATCTTTCTGGGACCTCCTTGCCCTTAAAAATTTTCCCCTGCTGTTTGCCGTCCTATTCGTATTGGTACCTACACATGCTCTTAGCATTTTGTCCTATACTTTACATATAAAACTACTCACCTAGCAAGGACTGTGAACCCCTGTACTGGTTTGAAAACAAACCAGTGGGAGATCGCAGGTCAGAATTATAATTTAACAGGAAAATTAAAATAAATACTGTAGTACAAGAACACCGACAATAGTCAGGATACTGGATTTGAGTGCTGGTCTCCTGCAGAGCTGTCATACAACAAAAAGAAAATAGCGCTCCTTAATTAACAGTTGCGTTGCAGAAAGTGGATTTGGTTTCTGATTTTCAACTGAAAAGAAGGCAGGTAGAGTTACTGTAGTATTCCTGGCAAGTGGCTGAAACAGAATTTCCGTAATAGGATCAGAAAGAATTGGGTGGGTGAGTCATTAGGATAAAATCCACATGTGTGGTAGTTCTAATCTAAGGCAGGAGGCTTCAGGGGAACAAAGGAAAACCTTGGTCCACTGTCCTTATTAATAGAAGTAGCATTTGTCCAAAACAAATGTAAAAATCCCAAATCCTCATTATACTCAGAAGAACATCTGATAAATCGTGGGTAAAGCCCAGAACCAGAACAAAGTGCAGTGATAGAGTTGAGTTCCCTTTCTCTTACTGTGCATGAACGAGCATTTCCTGCCTACGTTTGTGCTGGGTCAGGAGTTCTAGCTTCCAGGCCTTCTGAACGTCTCTCTTATGTACATTCTGACTGCTCTCAGTCCTTGAACTTGACATACTTTTATTATTGGCTGCCAAAGGAGCAAGTCTAATCCTTTAAACGGTTACGAACTGTAAACTGGAGCATGCAAGTAGATGTGTTAGTTGTGGATTTTTAAAGAGGTGAGCTCAGCTTGAAACAGGTTGTTTCTGAGGGCAAGATAGCCACCTATTCTTGTCCAAATGCTTCTCTGTGACTTAAATGTTGAGGTTAGTTCGCAGGTAACAGCTAAATCTTTTTCTATCCTATCACCTCTCGCAGAGGTGGATGGGCTCTCAGCTTACGTAAAGCCAGATTTAACCCAGAATCTACCTGTTCAAATACCTGCTTTTGAGCCAAACCAAGAAGTGTGGGATGACACTGGGGCCTTTTGTCTCTAGGCTTTGGATATCGAAAGTGTGGATGTAAATAGAAAGTAGCTCATATGGTGAACCCAGAGTGTTCGTGTGAACATGTGTGCTAAGGGTTGACCATTTCCATGCTCCCAGAGCTCTCGGATGGGTGACTGTCCTCACTAGTAGAGCAAGAAGAAACTGCTCAATCTCAATAAATTGCATCTGCAGGTGCCTCTATAGATAGATCCTTGTGTTGCTATTTTCTCCATTGTTTGGTAAGAACATCTCCTACAGGGTTTCCCTGAGGCATTTCTGCAGTGGAAGTGATCCATAGTTGAATCTGAACTTTGCAGATAGTGCCATGCCAGCAACTTACTCACTCCCCTCTGGAGTGGCTCCCTGCAGGAGGCTGACTCGCTTGCTTTGAAACCCTGCACTGGAAATCCAACTGGCTGGGGCTCTGAGGACCTCAGAAGAAACAATGGAGCAGTTCAGTGCCCCAGGGGAGGTGCTGGCTCAATATTCCCTTTCAGAGACCAGGAGAAACTTGAACAAAACAGTGAACGTTTCCCAGCTTGCCATTTCTCCACAGCCCAGTAGTTTTGAGTTTGTCTTGTTTTACAGTATGATTTTTAACTTTCTTGGAAGGTGTTTTAGTGATCGCTTCTCAATTTTTTTATTATGTGAGTGATAATTTGTAGCAGAGGGAAGAGCCAAATCATAAAATAGTTGGAGATTATTCAGAGGTTGGCTTTGAAGAGCAGCTGTGTTGTTAAGTGAAAGTAATTTCCCAATTTATGCTTACTTTGGAGGCAGGGATATTTATAGGTAATAATAATTGCTGACACTATTGCAATGAAAAGAGAGGGGGCTGAGGTTGTTTATGAGCAGTAGATCTAATAGGCTTTATTTCCAGTTTTCTCTGCTGATAGCAATCCCTTAAGTTATGGGTTGCCGGATGCCACTGGGAGAATGATGGTGTGAGGTTCTTGCTAAACTGTGCTAATTCAGAGGGGAACAAAACTCTGCATTGAGAAAAGAATTATCTTGTTTGCCAGAATCTTGGACCAAGTCCTGGAGGGCTGTCAGCTTCCTCCCAGATTTTTATAGCTTGAGAGGAAAATTATAAAGCTACAATGCATAATGGGGAAAAAGGGAGTGTGAGTGAAGAATGGAGGCACTCCAAACAAAGGGCAGAGCAAAGACATCTTCAGAAGAACAAGCTAAGAACAACAGATTAATTTGTTAGAATTTTAATGTTCCTCCATTGCCTCTTTGTATTTTCAATAACTCTTTAACTGATGAATCCATGATCTGTACAAGTCCTGTGTGTCTGATGTGGAAGCTTCCTCATGTTTTGCCTGACACCAAGAGCTGCTTTAATCTCATAATGGTGTTGGGGAGCTCTTGCTTAATAGAAGCAAAGGAAACAAACCAGTTTTAGGCTGGAAGAGCCTTTTTCTTGTTTTTGTTTTCTGGAGTGAAACTGCTCAACCCCTCTGTCTTTAATACACCACACATGTCTTGATCCTATAGATTTGATTATGCCTAATTCCAGGTTCTGGGACTGCAGCACAGACTTGCTCACCTGTGCATTGCAGTAGATGATCAAGGCACTGCAGTGAAATAACTGTGACACCTCTAGAATTGTTAAGAAGACTGTGGTGTATTTATTACTGGTCTGATAAATGAATAGAATTTGTTTACTTTGCATAGCACAGTTAAGCTAAACTTGAAAAGAAGTTTAATGCCTGTTGACCTGGAAGTTTGATTGAAATACTTGGATGCTGCTGTAAGCTTAAGACAGGAGCTGCACAGTGAGAGATGCACAGTGCTTCTGGTGGCTCTCTATAGCTCATTTGAATAAATCAATATGCAGCTAAATCATGGATACCATACATGCATCCAAATGAGAAACTGTCATGGTAAACTTGATTGCTGATATTTTTGTTAAAAAGCATGTTGAATTTAACAATAGAAATTATTGCCGGTCAAAACAGACCTTAAGTGAAATTCCCCCTTTTCAGAAAGTTATGCCAAGTATGTTAGGATATCATTTGGAAGTTGCATCAAAGTGAAGGACTGTGGCAAAAGAGGTAGAATACTGTGCTAAATTGAAACTTTTTAAAAGTGCGTATGTCAAAATGAAAAGATGAATCAATAACAGCTGAGCTGGGTACTTGGGAGTGTTGTCAGCTCCTGTGGATTAATTGAAGTGTATCAATTTGTACTATTTATTCTGAGCTTCCTCTAGTCATCTGTTCTGTGTGCATGTAAAATACATATCTGGTTATTTTCTAGGCTTTGTTGAAATTTCTTCAGTGAAGTAAGACCTTACATTAAGCAGACACTTAAAAACTAGTTTGGGTCATTCATAACAACATTGCGAGGAAGAAAATAATATTGTCTTAAAAATGAAACCTGATAGTCAAATTTGAATGAAAAGGAACAAGATGAGAACTTGGAAAGAGTTCAAATTCACAAGAGAATTGAAATGTTTATTGTGCTTCTATCGTGTTCTACACTTCCCAGCAATTGAGTGACAACAAACAGCAGCACATATATTTAACACTCCCCAGTGCAGACACTCTGGTGACTGGTCTCACTATCAGAATTGGGGATGTGGGGCCTCACTTGGAGCTAAGCACATCAGTTATTTTAATTTCCCACTGTGTATGGTGGTGGTTCCAATAACCGGCATTACAGGGCTTTTCCGGGGGAGGGTACTGTGGCAGTGGGAATGAGACTGCAGCTGATGAGCCTGAACAGGAGTTTGGAACTCATCTGTCTCATGTGCTTTGTTCCCTGCAGGTCTCTGAACATGGACTTTGAGAATCAAGACAAAGAGAAAGACAACAGCAGTGCCACTGGGTCTTTTAATGGCAACAGCACCAATAACAGTAAGGGTCAGCTTTACTCCTTACCTTCCTTGCTTCACTTCAGTGCTGCACCTCCTGCTTCACCTGTGCATGTGTTTGACCTGCTGCATTGCAGATTCACCTGATCCCAGCCTGTGTCTGGGCACTCCCCACCTCGCTGTGCTCTGACACTGCTGTTCATGTCTGGCTCACACCCATGGAAGCTGAAATTTAAAACATCAACATAACATTTCCATAATGCATGAAAATTGCATGTGGCACAACTTGTCAGGTTTTACTGGAAATGGAAACAGCTTTACTTTTAAAAAAGACACCCCACAGTTAGGAGAAAGGAATGTAATTCCTTTTTGTCTGGAGCTCATTGCTATGGCGTGTTGGCCAGTCTGTAAGCAGGGAGAGATCGTGGGGTGCGCTGACAAGTCCCTAAGGAGGATTCAGCCTTATCAGTAGAGAAACTGAAATAGAGAATTCACATGGCTCTGGGCAACTCATTTATAATGGACAACAAAACATGTGTCTGCATACTGTCTATTCAAAATGGGATTAACATGTCAGCTCCTGCATGGTGACTGTCCATTCTGTAACCTATAAATAGATTCTAGGCAGCTTGGCCATCTGACATGCACAGTTTTGCAGGTAAAAATATGGAACCGAACAGTTAGAGTGGAACACAGTGTGCACAGTCTGTTGTAAAGTCATACTTGAGTTTAACTTCGAGCAATTTATATTGCCATATTTTGAGAATAGGCTCTAGAATGAAATCGTTTCCCAGAGTATAGAAGGCAGGAGTGAGAAGCCTGTGCATGAAACCCTGAATGCTAAGCTTGTTTTTTTTTAAAGCAAGAAATACATCTTTAAAATTTTAACATATGTTGTATGTGTGTCTTGCTGGTTTTGTCTTTTCTAATGTAGACTCTTGAAATTTAAATAGCTGTCAGAGCACTGCTTCTGTTGGCAGCACAGAGCAAAGAGGTTGCTGTCCTTGGTGATACAGCAATGAATAGTTGAGGCTTTTGGCATCTGGGAAGGAAGAGAAGACAGTCTGGGGCTGGGGAATAAGCACATTAAGGGGATTAGCTGTCAAAATGATCAGAAATGAAATTAAGAACTCTGACATTTAATGCTGCAGGCACTAATTCCCAGATGCCAAGGTGGTGTGTAGTGTGTCATTTCTGGGTTTTTGTTTTGTTCGGTTTTTCTCTTGGGAAGTTGAAGGGCATGTGAATAAATGTGCTTTCTCAGAGCATGAGGAACCAGATCTAAGTCACAGATAAGAATTCTTGTGTCTTCACACTGTCATCACTGGACTGTACATTGCACTTCACCTTAATGTACCAGACCTCAGCAATGTAGAAATCCCAAGTGACTGAATTCTTCTGCTTTTTATTTTTAAAATTTATTGTGCTACTTATGTTTAAATAGATCATGACATGAACTAATAAATGACATGACGATTTGCAAGTGTCATGACTTCTATGCCTTTTATTCAGCGTTGCTTTTATGAAAAGGGTTGAATATTTATGACAGATACTAAGTTGTAGCCAGTGTACTTCATGTATGTTTGAGGTTTTTCAACATAATCAGATACATTGGTAACTGAGTTGTACAGGTAACCTGTTACTTACATGACTTGCCACTCTTGACAGGAAAAAATAAGACACATTCTTACACAGAAATACACACAGACACACAATCTGTGTGTATATTTACTTGTCTGGGTATGTCTTAAAACCTAAAGGCTTATCCTTCAAATCCTGGGATTGGTAAAACCCCCTTCATACAGCAGTGTTTAATTCTTTTGGGATAACACAGTTGATGTCAAGCTGGTTTTACATCTCTTCTGGGTCTGAGTCTTATATTGTTTTCCACTGACCACTTAGCAAGTGACTGCTTCAGATGTTACCTGTTATTACTTTAGTGCTCTACAAGTAGAAGTGTGTCTTGTATTTTTAATTGGGTTGCTGGTTATGGCTTCCCCCCCCGCAGGGATCAAATGTAAATATAGCTACAGAGACTGGTTAAGTGTTGGCATTTGTTGGGTTAGGTGGGCTTCTCAATTTTGCTGGTAATTCTGAAAACTCAGAAATACAGTAAAAGTTGTCCTGTCCCATGTTTAACATCCCTGGTAGTCACACTGCATGCGTGAGGTGGGGGAAATACCGAGAATAAAATAATTCAGGATCTCTGCCCTGTTTAAAATTACTGCCAGCTTTGAAATGTGAGCCTGAATTCGTGTTGCTTTTTAGCAAAAAGGCAATTACAGTGCACTGCACTGATCTGGTGGTTTCATAAACAGGTAAATGACTTAGGTGTTTTTTGAAAACTGCCCTTTATTGTAAGGCTTGATATTATCTGGTGATTGCAACCTGTGATGCAATTTAAGAGCTTGGTGGCCTTCACCCAAGTGGAATTTGAAGCTGTGGCACCCTTTGCATGAGCTGGGTCAGCCTAACACTGATCAGGCTTTTCACCTTGTGTTCAGAGATTAAATAAACCTTACGTATGCTCTGTTCAACACAGAACAGGGTGTCTCAGTGTAAAGGGATTCTAATCCCTAAATAATGTTAATTTTCATAACTTGTTATTCGTTCTATGTGTGGCACAAGGTAAAACTGAACTTTCAGTTCCTGGGTTCTGCAGAGTGGGGCTGTTGCAGTGCACACATAGCTGGAGTGTTTCTGCACAGGCAGCTGTGCTGGGCTCTGAGAGCACCAAGTCAGTCCCTGGTGCACCAGCACTGAAAGGGAATGTGCTGTCAGAGCCCTCCCCGTGGTGGCGAGGGCCGGTGTCCATGTGTGGTACCAAGCATGAGTTCAGTGTCCCCTTTTCTCCTGCAGGTATTCAAACCATCGATTCCACCCAGGCGTTGTTCCTGCCCATCGGAGCGTCCGTGTCTCTCCTAGTTATGTTCTTCTTCTTCGACTCAGTCCAAGTTGTCTTTACAATATGCACAGCAGGTGACTAAGTTTTCTTCTCTTTATAAGACTTGGAATAGAACAGAAAGTATTGATATAATTAAATATTGTTGGTAAGAATTATAATACATGTCACAGTACATTAAAAAAAAGAATCATCAGGCTTCACAGTTGTATTTTCATGTCTCCGTAGCTATAAATAAAGTGACAAGTATTATTTGAGAAGTACTTTCCAGTTAGAGATGTGCTAAACCTACTGAACTATAAATTGCCAGAGGTCTAAACATGCCCAGATGTATTATTTTGCGTGAAGTTCACTTGTTTATAAATCGGTGCTCAGAACTGTACATGGTATTTCATAATTCAAGTGCGTCGTGGGAAATAACTTTGGAGATCCTGTCCAGAGACTTCTTTCCTAGTTTAATTTTGGTTTTGCTTTCATGCAGTTTTTCTGTTTCTGGTCTCACTAGCATTTGAATATTAGTCTTTTACACTGCTTGAATTCAGAACAAAATTGAAACTTAGCTGCACACAAATTGCAAATCCTCCAACCCTGTTTAGCATTTACGTTTTGTCTTTTAGGTAAATACCAAGGCTTTGCTTTTTGGAAAATTTTTCCCTTTTGATCTTTTTGCAATTCTTCAAGAGATCAGCTGCTGTTGAGACCTACAAGATTCTTCCTACTCCTCCAGATACACAGCAGCTTCTAAAAATTGTACTCAGTCTACATACTGAGTCTGTGAAGATTTTTAAACTCCTAAATACCTCTCATCCTCTCCTACTTCATTGCAGGCTTTTCCTTCACGGTTTAACTCCTGAGCTGTGCATCCTCTCCAGCCTCTTAAACAGGGCTGATGTTGATGGGTGAAATCTAAATCTCTGGTATTGAGACTCATGTCTAATTCTACCTCCTGTAGAGGTCTGTTGAATTCTGCTTTTATAACTTTGACTTATGACACATATGTTCTTTCCTATTAAAAAATACTTCAGATAGATTCTACTGTATGCTAGATATCGGGAACATACACACACAAATATATAAGCTGTTACAAGGAAAGATATATGACAAATGGGGAATTTTAATTTGTCAGGGTTATTGGTCCATTTATTTTTAAAATGCCCTTGGGATTTGTAACTTTATTTGTAACACTTCTGTGTGTAACTAGAGGATCCTGTGTCCCTTGGGGCTTGTTGCAGGTTTCAGGGGATTGGGGGTCAGTGCTCTTGGGTATCTTTATTTTTGAACCTGGTTTTTTGGTATGTTTGTGCCTTTCCTTGGGCTTGCATCGGAGGGTGTTATCAAGCACAGAACCTCTGAAATGCAAAGCTTTCTCAGAGGCTGTACAGCAGGATGGGGACCCTGCTGGAGTTGGGAACCTGAGGCTGTGGAACTTGGTCCCTCTGTTCCCTGAAGCTCAGGTCGTGCTATTTTACATCCTCTGTAGTTAGTAAGGGCTGATGTTGGGGACTGCTAAATTACAGCTGATACCTGGTTTCTTAAACCCCTCTTAAATCTTCCTCTCACAGAGATTTGCCTTTCAGGGAAGAGTCAGGAGTAAGGGTAGGTGCAGCAAGTAGCCAAGGCCAGGACCCACTGCTCGGCAGAGGGCAGAGCTGGTATTGCCTGCAGCCAGGAGTTAAACCATGGGATTCCCGAGTGAATCATCGGGATTGAGGCTGGAGGGGATGGGAGGCTTGGGACTGGAAGCCTGAACAGTCAGGTGCGGCACTGGGAGCGGGTCCTCGCAGGCTCTCTGCATTGGTGTCATTGCAGTTTAATTCTCACATTCTGAAGGAGCCCAGCATGGGGACGCCAGGGCAGGAGGTGCAGGGTTCCCTGCTGGGCGGAGCTAGAGGGGGACGAAGGGGGAGGAGAGATTTCAAGGGCAAAGAGGGTTGAGCCTGTGGTGGTGGAGACAGGGTAGGGAGCAGGGAGGTTGGTGGAGGCAGTACTTAGGGCAGCAGGGGCACAGGGTTTCTGGGCAGTGTTCTTTGCCAAGCACCTCCGAAGAGGTTCTTAGTTCAGTTTGTGCAGAGTTGCCACACTGTTCATTCTTTCCCTACCTGTTCTGGTTTTCTCCCCTGCCTCTGAAATATTGACAGAACTGTGAGTTTTCATGGTGCTGTTTGTATGCAGACACTTCTAAAGTTTCTTTTTAGATTATTTGAGTTCTCCTTTTTTGGTTTTGTTTTGCTTCAAATCTTCCTCCCACCAGAAGGGAAACGTGGTTTGACCAAACAAATTTTTCTCCAGTTGGCTTAAACTGTGTAGAAAATGGCTTAAACTGTAAGAGAATGTTTGATTCTTTCCCATCATCTTCATTTGAGAAGGGAAGAAAAATCCCTTTTAAAAACCAGCAACAATAATTTTAAAAGGAATAAGTAGAGGACAGCAAAAAGATCTGAATTGCAGCATGCAAAAAGTTGCAAGCGGCTTCCATTTTCATTGCAGTCTGTTCTTGCTGCACAGTTTTGGATATCTGCTGCTGACATGTCTGTGTCTCCACGCCCTTGCACTCCAGGCTTTTAAACAGCCCTTTAAAAAAACTGGAAGGAAAAATGATTATAAATACCAGCAGTTACTAAACGTTTTTACAAATGTGTGGGTGGGATAAGTATGCTGCTTGAAAATGTTTATGGAAATAAGTCTGTTTGGATATTAATGTATTTTTATCCTTCTGTTTTCAAAAACTTAAAGCTATTCATATTTTAGAAAAGTCAAATTTCCAGCTACTGGCTATAAGTTATTTGAAGTTGTACTATGTTTTAGTAATGAATAAAGAGTTTTGAGTGAGATGGGGGAAAAAATTACTAAGCTAAAAAGTGGGGAAAAAACCCTTTATTATGCTGAGTTAGTCTGCATCATATGTTGAAAAATTGTAAGAAAATCTCACAACCAGTTTGTAGTAGATTTTTTTTTTACTCAGAATATGTGAAAACTGTTTTTCTTGCTGACATGATCATGAATAGATTTAAAACTTTTTTTTAACGTTTGGGGATGGGGCATTGCATTCCTTTGAGAGCTTTCTTTTCATTTCAGTCTGAAGGCTCACTGTTGTGCAGAAAACCTCAGAGCCTTGAGCTGCTCATGCTGGAATAATACTGAGCATATGATGATAGGACATTGTTGCAAGAGCTTTTTCCAATTGGAGAAGCCTGTTTGTGTACTGTAGAAATTAGGTCTGAATGTCCTAATACTACCTTTTCTTCTTTTCGTAGTCCTTGCAACAATAGCTTTTGCTTTCCTTCTGCTCCCGATGTGCCAGTACTTAACACGGCCTTGCTCACCTCAAAACAAGTAAGGACTTGAGCAATCCTTTGCTCCTCTTCTTGTGTGTTGTATTTTTTTCTTTTAATGAGAATTCTTTAATATGCATTAACCTCAGGGCTGATGTTTGTGCGTATTTTTTGTGCCAACATCATGTTTCCACTTTGAAAGTAGGAAGGACAATTTCTGCAAGTCATTCTCACTTGCCAGCCTGGGAAATGCAATACCATTACAGGGGACTAGATTTCCCAACGGTGACTTTTAAAAAATTTTGCTTGTTTTGGCTGAGATTTTAGAGTTTGGGATTTGGCATTGGATTTTAATGTTTGTTAACATTGGACCCTGGATTTTAGTGCTGGCTCTTTCAGAGACTGTAGTTAAACCAGTGGAAATTACGGTTGTTAATGTCATGTTTTGAAACTAATTTTATTTTTTAACCTTGTGATTGGAGTTCATGTTGCTAAAAGCACTATCTTGGGTGGTGCCAGGGATGGTGGCAATTTCAAGAGTGGTGCCAAGATTTACAGAGTTTTTTCCATCTCTGCAGTTCATGCTTTACACACAGTATTTGAGTGTGACGAAAGCTTTTATTTTGTTGCTGTTTTGGTACCTATTTGTGGCAAAGGAGCTTCCCTTCAGTTGTTCTTGGCATCTTTCATCAGCAGTTGAGCCTTGTTCCAACAGTGTCCATTTTCTGTTCTTTAAATGGAAACATAAAGTCTTTCAGCTGATGTTTGTGTGTTGTTCTAGGATTTCCTTTGGCTGCTGCGGGCGTTTCACTGCTGCTGAGTTGCTCTCATTTTCTCTGTCTGTGATGCTTGTCCTAATCTGGGTCCTAACTGGCCACTGGCTCCTAATGGATGGTGAGTATGTGAATTAAGGGGTTTTACTACTGGTTTGTGCCTGTTCTGACACATCAGTTGCCTGGTGATGATGGGTGAAATTTGCTAATATTAATGGCTTGGCTGCTGAGCTGTGTGGCAGACTCTCTGAAGAGCCACCGCCAGGAGCATGCCAGGGGAGTGCTTGGGACACCTGTTTTTCTGGTTTGTAAAAGCTTCCAGGGAAGTGCCAGAACACTCATGAAAGATATTCCGCACCTGTGTGGTGTAGGGTGAATGGCCAGATTGAGTTAAAGATGTGTGGAGACAGTGGTTGTTTATGATTCATAGCTTGATCCTAAAATTCTGGTTAATTTTTGCTATGCATCTTGTTTATTGGTTCCGATGCTCAAATAATGTGTTGTGAGGCAGCTCACAGTATCTGGTTGTCTTTGGTCTCTTCGATGCTTGCCTTGGGTGGTGAGATGGCCTTGGGTGAAACTGGCAATCAGCCAGCTGGCTTGAGCATGTGATTTATTGGTTTTTTTTCATGGTGGTTGACCTGAATTCACAGCTTACTGTTCCAAAAAGGAGCCTTCGTCCTTCCCTCCTGCCTTCCAGAACTCTTGTGCTAGCTCTGGCACTCGCTTAATCACATGGTAAACTGATCCAGCTCACTAGGATGGCAGCATACTTGGGTTTTGCCAGCCTAATTTTCTGCTGCTGCAGTGAGATGGATTAGTGTGTAGTTAGATATGTGCAAATTTGGCAGAAGGTAGGTGGGAGTGTGATGGGATCTGAGGGGACGGAGTGGATAGAATAGCAAAGGCATGAAGAGGTAGCCAGGAGTAGGACCTCTGCTTCTCAGCAGTGTCAGGCAGCTAAATTGGCTTAGGACATGGTGTAATGGCACCGTGAGGTCCTGATTGCTTGAGGAGAAATTGCTGCAACATTACCTGCCCTTGAAATTGTTTGTTACCATAGAAAACATTCATCCCATCAGCTTCCGGTTCCTCCTAAGTGATGTGGCAGCAGCAGCTGCAGCAAGTCCTTAGTACTGAAACCTCTCATGGCACCTTCTTTCTTTTGTATATGGGCACTATGCTTCATTCATGGTTTGAACTGCTTTAAAAGTCCCACCTGTCGTATGGAAGGGAAATATCTTCTAAAATACCAGATAGTAAATGAAAAATTGCAGACAAAGTCTGTTTTGTGATAAGCAGAGTAGCGTACCATGAAATCAAGGGTGACGCTTGATCTGCAGTAGCTGCAAAGCTCAAAGGAATGTCAAGTGTGGATTTTGGCAGAATCTGAAGTGTTGTCTACACTGAGATATCAGCAGAAGCATTTAGTTAAAAATAGTTATTTTTGTGAGTGCTTCAGTCTGACATGGTGGACTTTGCAGTAATTCATATACAGAGCTCTGAGTTGCTGGTGCAGAGTGGTGTCTGGCTTTTATTTCTCTTGGAGGTTTTTTATGATTTACTGAATTATGTTGCTGCTATCTCGCTTTGAATTGTTTTATGTAGTTTATATTAAGGGAGCTTGAACTATATAGGTGATCCTCCTGTCATTTGTTCAAATCCAGTTAAATCAGTGTTTGCCAGTGACACTAAACAGGGAATAGCTTTTATTGGCCTTTGTCAGGGAAACACACTGGAGCTTTAGTCCTCGTACTGTGCTGCTGCATGTGGGATCCCATCATCTCTGCCTTCTCTATGGCTGAGTCCTGGAGATGCCAGACTCCCGTCCGGAGGGCAGTGCGGGCATCAGCACGCCTCACTCGTGCAGCCAGTGGAGCCCTCCTATCCTTAAGGCAGCGCTGGCAGCTGCTGGCGGTGCCCGGCCCGGCAGGATCCTCTGTTTGGCCGTCGGCAGAGAATGAACCAGGTGTTGTGAACGTGCTGCTCATCACCTGGGCGGGGCTGGAGGAGGAGCTGGTGGAACGGGGCGGGTGTTCCTTCTGAGCAGCAGCACATGGAGAGTCCTGCGTGTTCGGTCGGGGGTGTGCAGTTGATTCTCTCAGTGTGAAAGAGCGTTGCTGCTCGAGAGCTGAGAAGAACACGGGAAATACTTCTTGGTAATTGCCAGGCCTTACAAAATCGAGGTGTGTCGGTTCCTGCTGGAACAGCCTTCGCTGCCCAAATCCTCCCCTGCCCCTGCCTGCACAGCCCCTTGGCTGAAGTGCTTTGAAAGGCAGGGACGTGTTACAGGGTAGAATGAGCCCGTGTTGGCTCTGGGGGATTGTTCTGGCATGTGATGATGCACATTTATAGGTATTGAAATGCTTATTTCTCAGAGCAGATTGTTTGATGACAGAATCACCAAGGATGGTCACCGTTCCCTGGTAGAGCCTGGTTAAAATAAAAGCTCTCCTAAATAGTGGGCAGAGCTGGAGATGTACAACAGGAATGCTACAGACGTATGGAATATCTGTAGCTACAGAGTGAATGGCATGGTCACAGATACCCTGGGAGCTGCAGCAGCAATTTGGCCTGTGTTCTTATTCCCTTCTTTTAAAATACACTGTGATCAGATCAGAGCTTCGCCTGGTGGCCTATGGGGGAAGTTAAAGCTTCCCCAGTTTACAAAGTGCTTTGTAAACCAGACTCCACACCACCAGCATCTTGGAGCTTTCACCTGCTGTGGATGCAGGAGAGCTGGAAAGCTGCCAGAGAGTCTAATATGCAAGAATATTCTTAATCCTCAGAATATCCCTGTTCCATAAGGAGCATGTTTGCAGGGGCTCTGGAGTTAATTTGTTCTGTTAATTGAGGGTTAACTCTTCCAGTGCTTTCTTATTCAGCCTTTTTAACCCATTGCACAGCACTTCCAAACCAGAGCTGTTGGTTGTGTGGCTGCTCTACCACTCTCTCTCTCTCTCATCTTTGTCTATTTTTTTAATGATTTGGAGTATATTTCAGTGATGATCTGCCTTATATTGTTTGTCAACACTATGCATGAGCTTGGATAGGGAAGCTGGCTTCCATTTAGAGAATTCCATTGACTACACTTTGGCCCATGTTACTTGTACTTTCTCTTGGGCATTCCTGCTTCTCTTGCTTTTTAAATTTACCAGTGTTTCTTAAAGCAGTTGCAAAACTGTGTAATTATTAGCATGTGTATGTAACTGTCAGCTCTGAAGGATTTTTTCCATCTCCTTTTCTACCCAGTATTTGCTTAGTTGGATGCCTTGTGCATGTGCCTGTGTTCAGTGAGAGAGAAATGGAGTGTGTGAACAATAGATAAAACTCACACTGGTTACAATATTTCCATTTCCCATTAATTATAACCTGGAAGTCCTCTCCTAAATGTGGGCTTGCTTGAGCTGGCTTTAGAGAAACCTCTCCGATTTAAAACAGTCTGTTCCCTTGTATTTGCTCTTCTGCCGAGGAAGTCTGTAACTGAGGGCTATGCTGAATTACTAAGTGCAGTTCTTCTTCTTGCTGCTTTGCTGTGTCAAATTCTTTAAACCTCAATAATTTGCTCACATTTTGTAGCTCGTTACAGTTGTGCAGGGTGACTTAGGGTGCATTTTTATGTCAGTAATCGCATTGCTTTGTTCAGACTGGCTGCTGTGAGTGACACTTGGGGTTGTGCTAAGGTTGCCAGTTGTCAAGAGGTAAGGTGGGCTTGGCAGAGTTGCTGGGATGCTGTCCCTGGGCACTGCAGGCAGCCATGCTGGCAGGAGGCCCGGCGCATGTTTATCCCTTGAGTGTGTATGGATGTGTTTCTCTAGTGATTGGATGGAAGATCTCCCCAGCTTTTAGGTGAAGTGCAAGTGTAGGGTGGCTTCACAGCCCCATAATTACAGCCTGAGAATCCAGAGGTTAATTTGTCCATTTTGGCTGAGTCCAGTTGTCACACTGGTGGCCATGTGCGTAATGAATTGGCTTCCCCTGCAGTTCCAGTTGGCAAAAATGGGATTGTAACTTCTTACAAATTCTGTGTCATGCTAGACAAAGACATTTTGTTGACAAATGTCTGCATGTTTGACTGTAATCTGATCCCAACAGGGCTCCATTATTCCTTGCAAATAGACTGATATCATAGATGAAACCTGATTTGCTTTTCAAGTTTTTTTTAAAATTTGTTTTATTGTAAGTATTTATTTGGGGATTTACTTGTAACCAATAGAAATACATTCAATTGTCAGTTGAGTATCCTTGGTAGCTGAGGCTGGGCTTAAAGAAGCAGGCAGTGACACAAATGTGAAGACTGGGTTTTTATTTAAAATCTTACCTTTCTACCCTGACAAAATTCCCCTTGGTACAGAGTGAAAATCTGAGCTGTGTCATGTTCAGCTCATTGATCTGGCTGAAAACTCACCCTTAGGAGGGATTAAGGAAAAAACTTACCTATAATTTTTCCCCTAAGCTTGCACACACATTTTGGTTATTGGGAAATCCCTGGATATCTAAATGATGACGTTTCATGGTATTCGGGTAGTCTTGCACAGTCTTGCCGAAGCAGAAGTTTGGTTTGAGTGGGTTTTTGTTAGACCAAGTTCTAACAAATCACGTAACCACGCCCTTTCTGAATTAAGAGTCAAGGATCTTACTTATTTTATGCATTTGTTAGAAAACCTAATAGAGGAAAAGTAGAGGTTTGTGTTTGAGGCACAGAGAATTCAAAGTTGTTTTGTTGCCTCTGTTTTAGAGTGGGTAGGCAGGGTTGTATAGGGGAGATGGAGTCTCCAGGACAGAGGACATGGAAACATTTCTTTGTGGGTGGTGGAAGTTGAGCAGGCGCTTGTGCCTGCAGAGGGATCTCTGCTTCCATGGGGACGTGTTTGCAGTTGGCTACTGAATGTATTTTGACTTTGCTTAACTGTGTTAAGAAGAATTCCACTGTCTGGAAATGGTAGACAGTCATCTAGTGCATGCAGAGCTTCACAGGTGCAAACAGAGGCTTCTTTGGGGTTCTGGGGGGAGATACTGGCTTGGGATTGGTGTTTTTCTGTTTGTTTTGCTATTTTTAATGAACTAATGATGTCTTGCATTTTGTAGCTCTGGCTATGGGCCTGTGTGTTGCAATGATAGCCTTTGTTCGGCTACCGAGCCTGAAGGTTTCCTGCTTGCTGCTCTCTGGGTTACTAATTTATGATGTCTTTTGGGTAAGTGTTTGGTTTGGTTTTGCTAAAACTGTTTTTATGCTTTGGATTTGTAATTGGCCTTGGACTAGTTTTACATGAATTCTACTGGTACAAAGTTGATGAAATCTGTCAAAGCCGAAAGATCGGCTCCACCACTCCATTCTGAGATGCTGAATTCTATAACAGGATGCAGAACTATTTCCTTGCTAATTACTTAAAAAAAAAAGCAGAAATAAGATTAGAATATTTTGACTTTTGCATATTATTAAAAAAAAGAATTTGGACCTCAAATTTTGAAAGCCCTCTGAAGATGAGAACAAGCATTTCCCATACACACAAAGCCATGTCCACACCCAGCACAGGGTGCACGTGCCGGCTTCTGATTAGCAGTGAAATCTGCAGAACAGGAATATGAATGGACTTACAGCCAGAAAGGTTGGCATAAAATCCTAGTGCACTCCTACAAGAAACCTGACAATGTTATTTTGTAATAGCAAGAGGGGTTTGTTTTACCTTTGCGTAACACATGAGCACTGATGCAGGGCAGCACCCACTGACAGCTCTGGCAGCCAGGCAGTTTTCCAGTGGGATGGTCTGTAGCATAAAAGGCTGTTGGAAACAAGGACTGCCTCATTCCGTTTATGAGTAAGCACCATGCTCACCTCTGCTCTGTTCTGCACCTTTCTCCTATTTTCAGGGTGCTATTATCTGCATCTGTCATCCCACACTCTCTGCTTGTTGTCCAGACAGATCCTTTGCCAAAGGATCTCAAGATATTAATCAGTATCTTGATATCAGAAAGTATATTCCAGTTATTCTTGAGGATTAATAGTGTAAAAAGCTCGAGCTGAATTTTTGAAATACATTTTGCCTTTCATCATCATATGTACAACGTATGTATATGGAAAATTCGGAAAATATCCTTTCTTTTCTTGAATAGGCAAAGCAAAAGTACATGCAGCTTGAGTTGCTGTGTAACTGCAGTTTGTAACTTCTGATTTCCTTGCTCTGTAGGTCTTTTTTTCTGCCTACATCTTTAACAGCAATGTTATGGTGAAAGTAGCCACACAACCAGCTGATAATCCCCTGGACGTGTTATCCCGGAAACTTCACCTGGGACCAAATGTGGGCAGAGATGTTCCTCGTCTGTCGCTGCCTGGCAAACTTGTATTCCCAAGGTAAAAGCTTCTTTTACTGTATTATATGAGAAATGTTTTCCCTCCATGTACTTAGTAATACTAACTCAGTTGGAAAATACCAACTTAGATCCCTGTTTAGTCATTCCCTCTTCATGCTAAAGAGGAATACAGTAAGCAGTGAGGACTGGACCCTTTGCTCATTCATAAAGAAAAGACCCTGACTGGGGTTAAAGGTGCCCTGTTCAGAGCAGCATACACTTTTCAACGTTTGTGTGAGTTCTGCAGCCTGACGCTTGCTAGTGTGACCTCACACTTAAAAGCAAACGATCTGAGCTTTATTATAACATCAGAATAGTCTGGATTACTGCATAATTGCTGATGATTGGGAAGGGGTTGGAAACTGATCTAAGCAAGGGTGGCTTACCTGGCAAGCACAGTGCTGGAGGGAGATTATTGCACTCCTGCTCCAGGAGTTCCCTGATGGCTCAGATCTATAAGCAGACATGCCCAGGGCCTGGTGGGGCAGTAAGCTCAGTGCAGCAGCAGTCAGGCAGTAGGTTTTGTTGGCATATTACTCTGGTCTTGTTTCTTTAGATGTTGGGATGCTGAAATTACAGAGATTAGAAGTTGTCTGCAATGATAAAACCAAAATTGTTCACTTTGTCAACTCTGTGATAATTTAATTTGCCTTCATTTTCATGAAAAATATCTTGGATTTAAGATAACGGACTATTTTAGTTCTTAATCTTTTTCACAATTGTCTCTTTTCTGGGAATCTGGCAAGACTAGTTTTCTGTTTTGTCTGAATGTCCAAAATGGGTGTACTGCCTTGTTTTAGATCTGTGTGCACAGGGATGAAGGTGCACTACCTATCAATGGTAATCAAATAGTCAGGTAAAAAGGGCCAGCTGGTCCCTCTCATCAGCGCTGAGGAGGGAGAGGACTGAAATACTGAGTCAATGGATCTGTTCCATTGAGTGAGTTAAGGGCAAACACTACTGGGAGGAGGAAACTTGTCTGGAGCAGTGTCATCCCTGCCCAAATGGGTTTGTGTAAAGCTGAGGTGGTGGAGAAATCACTGAGGGAAACCTCATTAGCCAGCATTGGGTTCTGCTATGTGCAAGTTTGCTGGTAGAAAGAGGAGCTGTGCCAAATGAAGCTCAAAATCACAGTGGAGGAGTCTAGAGTTTGTTGTCTTGTGTTTTGGGCATGAACCCAATTCCAGTTGCTGTTTAGTTCCACAGGCAGCCACTTCTCCATGCTGGGGATTGGAGATATTGTGATGCCAGGGCTTCTGCTCTGCTTCGTCCTGCGCTATGATAACTACAAAAAACAAGCCAACAGTGATTCCTGCGGTGCCCCAGGACCAGGGAACATCTCTGGGCGTATGCAGAAGGTCTCTTACTTTCACTGCACACTTATTGGCTATTTTGTAGGTGAGTAATGAGTTCAATATGAAGAGCTGCCTAAGTGAGCAGATGTGGGATTATTGTAGTAGGTTTAAAAGATGATGAAAGCAAGTGTAAAGAGGCTTTAAGAGGATGCTTGGTTATGTTCTTTTTAATCCTCCTCTCTTTGCGTTTATTGGTATGGTCTAGGGAGAAAAGCCCTTCTATAGTCTTCAAGATTTTTTTTTGGTAGTTGTATTTTATTTAGAGGATGAAAGAGATTATCAGTGTGTTCTTGTTAGCATTTGCACTTTGTTTCACTGGCATAGAAAGTGTCGTAGCTCATACCTCAGTGATGGGAAAAATACATGAGTTTCCAGATGAATTATACTGTGCATAGTATATAGCAGATCTAACCAATTCACCTAGGCAATTCCTGAATTTTTGTATTCTGATCCTGTTACATGTAGTACATACAGAAAATCATCAATAGTTACAACTGGAATGTTGTTTATAATTTGCTGTAGCCGGCGCTTTCCTGCCTAGTGTAAAATAGGCTTTTCCCTCCAGTCAGGGCATGCATGTGCATATCCTGACCTCCTGTGGCCCTTCTGAGGCACAAAAGGAAAGATCATTTCCTACCAATAGCCGTCCTTCCCCCACACCTCGATTTTTCCCTGCTACACTCCCTTCTGGCAAGTGTCCAGGAAAGTAATTCCTGATGTGTACAGCCCTTCCTCTGAGCCCAGACTGCTCAGGCCACGGGCCACACACCGGCAGTCTCAAGAGCAGCACTTCAGCGTGATGCAATCAGCTTCCCCCCTTCACCTTTTGTTGTATTTTGTCTGAATTATTCTTGGCTTAGTCTGAGATTCAGAACTGGACCAAGTGGCTCAACACAGCCCAATACTAAAATAGAGTAATTTTTCACTGTTTTGTTTGTCTTAACTGCATTCAGGGAAAGCAAAGGACAGAGAAGTAGCTTTTCCTCACCTGTCTCTCCAAGTGGGGATGAAGGAACCCTCAGTGAATGGAATGCTGAGAAACATCCACCTGCAACGTGAAGATATTTATAGTGACTTTTTCTCTTACAGGTTTATTAACTGCAACGGTAGCTTCTCGTATTCACCGGGCAGCCCAGCCTGCCCTGCTCTATTTGGTACCATTCACTTTACTGCCACTTCTCACCATGGCCTATTTAAAGGTAAGAGGGGAGGACATGTGGGCAGCAGGAAGCTCTGGGCCAGCTGGCAGCAGGGTCAGTGTCCTTGCACTGGGCAGCAGCTCTCAGGAGGATGATGTGTGTCCCTGGCAGCCCTGGCCCAGAACAGAGGGACCGCTGTTGTCAGGTCAGTCTTCATTTCAGAGGACTGAGCAACTGAGAGATGAGTTCCTAAAATAGAAGATCATTAATGCACATAAAGTACCAGTAATTAAATAAATTCTGAAATACTAAATTGTTTTAACTGAGTAAGTGAATTTGTCCTTGTCCAGTTGGTCATGAAATACCACGTGCACAAAGTTTGAACAGCAATTGGAGAGGCAGAACCTTGCTTGCCTCTTCCCAGTCACCTGTTCTGAACGGAAATTTTAAAATTTACCTTTCCTGTTCCAGGGCTGTTGTTGAAGCACACATCTAGCACTCTGCAGAGCAGAACATAAGAAAGGGCAGGATTTTAAACCTGAATAATTATTTCCTTCCCATCAGAAACCTATTTTGGGTATATCTGCTCTACAAGTAAGACATTCTGGCCTGACAGGGAAAAGATTCATTTTCACTGTCTTTATTGCAATTTGCAGAACAGGTGAAGAATAGATTTGCTCTAAGATGTGTTTGCAGTTCTGTGTGCATTTTAAAATGTGAATTCTAAGCAGAGTTGAGAGTTTCTGAGGGCATGGTCCTTGTACTGTTTCCCTGCCTAGGGCGATCTACGTCGCATGTGGTCTGAGCCTTTCCACTCCAAGTCCAGCAGCTCCCGTTTCCTGGAAGTATGATGGAACGGACAGGAAGTAACCTGAACTTCTGCCTTGGTCCTTTTCACTTTAACTTGTGGCTTTGTTGTCTCCTAAAGCTGGACTGGCTGGTACTTGGGAAGGTACCAGTGATGGGACATGTATGAAAAGACTTTGTATTAAAGGAGGGAAAGAAACAAAAGCTAAAATTCCAGAGCTCTGCGTGACTCCGTATCTCCCTGCAGATGGGGAATTGGGGACCCTTTGTGCAACTGCAGCCACTTTCCTCTTTTCCTCACTCGGATGGATTAGTACCAGACTATTACCTTTGTGAGAGAGGAAGAGACAGACTTGAAACTAAAAACGGCTTGAAGTCGTTCAAAAACTTGCGAACACTAAACACAAAAACGGTTAAGCAAACTGAGGCTTCTTCAGCGAACCCCTTGTGGACATTGGGACCAGTTTCCTGCAGGACTTCGGTTTTGAAAAGAACTGAGACAGAAGGTCTTCTGTCACAATATTGGGTTTTTTTGATTTATTAAATATTTCCTGTGGTGTGAGGTTACTTATTAAATCCACAGACATTGAGTGACTTCTTGCAGTATACATATAAAAATTTGTTGTAACAAGTTACATTTCCACCCAGATGTCATATTGCAGTGAAAAAGGGCACGATTTTTATACATATATATATACACACATATAGATATATATATGAATAAATAAAAAGGAAAACCTGTTAAGATCATGCTGTGTAGCAGACAGGGGCTTGCTGTAATTTTTAGCATGTAGCACAGTTACTCTGGCTTTATGTATATGGATCTACAATGAGCTGCTGTTTTTTCCCCCCTCCTACAACTGAACCCGCAGTTTAAAACCAAGTGTAGTATTTGTACCGGTTGTACCATGGACTTTAGGGGATATTTGATTTGATCAATGTAGCAAACTAGGGAAGAAAGAAGTTCAAACCCAGTCCTGTGTGTCTGAGGGGGGAGGAGGTGGGGGTGTCTTTTTTCTTTTTTTTTCCTCCTTTTTTTGATTTTTTTGTTTGTTTTTTTTTTTACAAACAGCTTCCTTGCAGGTTTTCAGTAGTTCCTTCTTGACCAGTGCATGTATTATAGCAGCAATTGTCTTTGTGCTTTCTGATCATAGTAATGTATCACTTGTAAATACATTTTTTCTATTTTCTATTTTTTTGTATTTTTTGCATTTTGTTTCATTAGTGTGCTGTATTTTTCCATGCCCCTGCCCCTCAAAGAAAAAAAAAAAAGAAAAATCTGTCCTTTACTGTTGTGACTGGTTGGAGTTTGTGTGTTGACTGCTTTATACCTGTAGCCTGTGAAAATGTGGATTTTATTCTTTCTTTTTTAAAACCAGCAGTTCCAGTTGTTATTTTATTGACTGAAAGGCTTCACTGAGGTAACTAAACTTTTTTCC
This sequence comes from Pachycephala philippinensis, assembly GCA_013397055.1. Classification (NCBI taxonomy): domain Eukaryota; kingdom Metazoa; phylum Chordata; class Aves; order Passeriformes; genus Pachycephala; species Pachycephala philippinensis. The sequence continues at coordinate 60,296 of VWZT01014324.1, forward strand.
TTTCAAGCGCTGTGCCAAGTGGGGTTTGGGGAGCTTTCCTGAGAGCTCATATCTCTTGTTGGTTGATAGGTGCTGGGAACTGTTAGTGAGATGGGAAAAGAAGGAATGCTGGAGACTCTGACCAAGCAGTGAGGTGACTTTAGGACCAGTTTTGTTCTAGGTAAGGTAGGGGGGGTGATGAAACACCTGAAGCTCTCAGCACTGTCAGGTGGTACAAGAAGAGCATATTGGACATGTCAGGAAATTTTGTCCAGCCACGTGTGCACTGTCAGTAATGTCATAAATCAACCCCTTCCTCTGTTCTCAGGCAGGTCTGGTATGGGCGGCACAGGGGCTGATGCCCTGAGGTGGCTGGGATGCACCTCCAAGACAGCTGGAATGTCCCAGGAAAAACAGTAAGACACAGCTCAGCCCTCAGGGCAGGGGGCTGAGATTTAGCAAATGTGGGTGGGTTTGGCGGGGGGACATTGTGACTTTATCTCTCACACGCACCCACCCCGAGTTCTTTTCTTCCCTTAGGTGAAAGCATTCAGTCTACCATGTGCCTGCAGTGCTCATCCTGAGATAACTGTCACTTTTTGATGAAATTAATAGTTCTTCATCGAGAATCTGCTTTTTCTCTTTGTGCCAGGTGTTAGGTCCCAGACTTGATTGGGACAGTAGAAAGGCATCAGTTTTGAGCTATACCTCAAACCTAAGGTGAATAAAATAATTGAGGAGGGTATTCAAATAAAAAAGACTTTTTTGCTGGCTTTTGTTTTGCTGAGAGGTTCCAGGCAATGGAATAACAACTTCAGATCCACTTGGCTGCTGCTTTATCTGCCCAGCCCTTGCACCTGCCTGACAGTTGTGCACTGCTCAGGTGCCATCAGCTTCACAGCTGTTCCCTCCTTTGGAATTATTTTTTTGGAATTCCTCTGAAATTAAAATACAAGGTCATTCTCTGTTTTGCAGCAGCATTTTTAGGCCATGCCTACAAAGCGTTGTTAGGAACAATTTCTACACTTGAGAGAAGCATTCTGAAAAAAGCTCTAGAAGTGCAAATTGATAAATACTTAATGAGAATTAATTTAGCTTTCCAGTAGAAGCCTGGCCTTCCTTGTAAGCTGTATTGCCTTCCTGTACTCTGTGCCCTTCTCCTGCACAAGGAGACCCAAGTGAGCCCTTACTGAGCCCTCTGTCTCTGCCCCTCAAGATTTTGGTGCTGCCCAGCCCTGGCCCCACTCAGGTGAGCACACACTGCACTGGAAGGGGTTTGCTGCCCCTTCAGCCAGCAGGAAAAGGATTTTGGTGCTTGGCAGAGGTTCACTGAAGTTTAACTGTCCTAAGAAAAAGTGCTCTCCCAGAGCTTTAAAGCTGCAAAACTTTGTCCCACAGCCCTCCCACCTCAAACCACCATTCAGGGGGATTAGAAATGAATCCTACCTGGCTGCTCCCTGCACAGATGGAATTTTGGTCCTTGTCTTTCCAGTCTGATGTGGCTCCTCTGCTTGAGGATCAAGCTGTACAGGCTGCTTTGGGTCCTCTGGATTTTGGGAGACTGTGTAGGACCTTGGTTCCTGTCCCCATTGGGTCTGGTACAGTTGCTGATGCCTTCTATGTTGAACTCCTTAATAAACTACTTGACACGAAGTCCTGCCGTGAGATTGCCCAACCACCTGCCCTTTCTTCTGGAAAGTTGTCAAAAATAACTGTTTTACTAACTGACTAACATAAACCTTCTTGCAAGAGGTAAAAGGCTGGCAAAAAAGTTATAGACTAGGGCGTGCTTATAGTACAGTCATCAGGACCCAGACCAGAACTGTAAGTGTACAAACCTGCTGATAGGTTTGGTTCTCTGCTGCATCTTTGGGAATAGTCAGCTTAGAAATGGTACTGTTTGTATGCTGACATTTCCCTAAGGTCACACTTCACCTTGCAACCATGATGAGTTCCAAAATTTGAATTTGAAATTAGTTTTTTAGGTAAGAAGTAATAAACTTCATTTTTCATTCAAGTTACAGCACTGTCACATTTCCTTATCACTATTCCATGTCTTCATTCTATTATTCTTCCAGGCACTTTGCTTTTTTACTTCAGGATGTCTTTCAAATTTAGTATTTTCCATCTTTTCCAAATTCCCAACATAGCCTGAATGTGTGGCTGTTGCGAGGTCTGTGTTGATAGTGAAGGCTCTCAACTTAGGCAAAATAAAGATCTAATTTAAAATCAGAATAAATTTGTCCTTTTTTCAGACAGCTCATCTCTTCCTTTAGTCTGTTGGGAACTCACAGGAAGAGTCTGAGCTATGTGATATAAAAGCTATCAGGTCTAAGGTGCGGCAGGAAGTAACTCCTAGTTACTGTAACTATGTTTTCTAAGAAAGGATTCTAGTTCAGGCTCCACCTGCTGCATGCCTCATTTGCCACAGTGGGGCAAAAACCACGAAGTCCTTGAGAAGTGTAGCTTTTGTTCTTGAAAAGTGACTAATCTTTCCCACTTGTTTCGAATTTATGTATAACCTGATTTTCCCATCTCTGTGCCCCAAATTGGCAATGTTGGCTGAGTTTGTCAATTGATAAAAAGTTGTGGCTTCTCTTTTCTCCAAGGAGAGCCGGGCCCTGCCTACACCTCTGTTCATGCTGAGGGTGGCTTGGTAAGATCTTCTGATTTAATGCTGCAAGACTTGTTTGTGTTTCGCCCTTTCAGCAGTTCCTCTGCAACAGCCCTGAGGAGCAGACACACACTCATCACACAAAGTTCTCTCACAGCCAGCAGCAGCAAAGAGTAAGCTTGAAGTATCTTGCTCTGAGAAGAGCCATTGCTTTTGCTCTGGGAGCTCTGTGCCTTTTTGTGTAACCATGCTGTTTTACCCCAAAGCACTGCTTTGGCCAGTGCAGTGTCAAAAGGCACCGAGATCTCTCTGAACCTGTGGCAGCAGGGAAAAACTTTCAGAAAGCTTTTGTTTGAAAGCTTTCTGGGGGGAAAAAAAAAAAAGGCACCTTTTTTTAATACCTCAAGCTTGTAGGTTCTCCAGGTGTTCTCTGTCAGCGGAGATGGTCACAGCCACCATGGTGGGGTACAGGGACGGTTTCATTCTGCTCTGGAGAGAAGCTGCAGCCAATTAGAGCTGGTAATGAGGGAGGCTGAGGGTGAAGAGGGGCAGGCAGTAAGCACTGACAGCACAGTGGATCTAAGAGATGCTTAGATGAGAGGGGAGGTGGGCTGGCAGAAGTGTGACTGACTGTGCTTGGTCACTGCGGATTCAGCTGGAGCGCGGCGTAACAGGAAGTCTGCATTGCTGAAGTCCTCAGGTACCTGCAGTTCCTGTTCCTACCCGAGTGGCTGCAATAAGTTACTATAAAATAGTATCCCACATCCTCACGTACCATCATAGAAGTGAGCCTGCAGCAATCCAAGTGGTGACACAGGCTGAAATCAAGCTAGGAAAGTCTCTCTCTCTCCTCTCATCCAGAGAAGCCCTCCATAATTTACAACACATTCATGATCATTGGAATGGTTTTCCAGTAGGAATGCTCCTGTTGAATGCACTGCCTGGTGATTTCTGTCAATCCTTGTAGGTGGGAGAGCAGCAAGGAGAAACTCAGCACTTGAGACCCTTGCCCCAACATGCCCTTGCCCTCCAGCACCCTGCCCAGGGATGACGTGACATCACTGAGAACTGGTCTCACTGGTGCATGCAGGCCCTGCTGGTTTCTGCTCCTGTCTTGTGACTGGAGGAAATTATTCTAAATTAATTCACATCTGCATTAAGAAAAACGGTGAGGGAGGGGTGGTCCTTTAAAATCAGGTTTTATTTCTCTGCTCTCTCATGTAATAGAATCCTGCTCTTCTTCTTTGCACACAAGTCTAAATAAATGGCATCACAGGAAAATAACCATTTACCTCTAGTGTACTTGTTTGGACAAGGAGGCAGACTGGACCATACAGGCTGTAGTCTTAATCCTCTCCCTCTTTTCCCAAGTTTAGAGCTTTTCCTTTGGCTGTTGACTCTTCTAAGAGTTAATGTTTTACAACAATCACTGATTGAGTATGTGCTACTGCTAAAGCTTCCTGGTGAGGTTTGTGTCATGTCTTAATGTCCTTCTTGCCCAAAACATGCAGACGTTAAAGGCTGTTACTGCCCTTCCAGGCACTTGCTTTCCTGTTGATATTGTAGAAGCAGATTTGCAAGCAGAGGGGGTTTTTTGGTGGTTTCTTTTTTACAAAATAGTCCTAGGCACTGAAGCTTGGCTGTCCTTTGCTTCTATCCCTACCTCCCAGAACCAGCTGAGTGAGCAGGTGCTGGGCTCTGCTGGCCCAGATTGAGGGATTTTTTCTGATCTGTGTTTTCGCATATATGCAGACAGCAACCACAGTCTGTGCTGAGAGCATTCTGTGTGTAGGTTGTCTCTGCATGTCCTCCTGTCTGGCTCCTCTCCTGCTGTGAGGTGAGGAGTGCCCTGCTGCAGGGATTACCTCAGCCCAGCCTGTGTCCCTTTAGGAGCTCACACACAGCTGCATCCCACAGCTGAACTCCATTGCAGTCTGATCTGCAAAGGCACATGACCAGCAGCCTGGAGCAGGGCACAGGAGTCATGGCTCTCAGCACCTCTAACTCTAGCACTGGTTATCCAGTGCCACGTAGTGCAAATTTAGCAAAAGAGACAGTGGCTGGGAAGTGCTGTCAGTTTGCCACTACCAAGCCACTCCAACAGTCCAGTCTAGGAAAAGCCCCACACTGCCCTACAAGCACAGGTTGCCTCCTCCCTCCTGCACTCACAGCCATCACTTACAAACCTCAGTCCAACCTCCACGCACCATATTTTGTCCAAAGAAGAATCAGCACCTTTTAACTAGAGCATCAGTTACTCATTGGTGAGGAAAACCTCCCATCATTAGCCTCAGTCAAGGGGGTCAAACTCCGCCACTGTTGTGCACCATTACAAGGCACTCAGGGCAGTGTGTTGCTCAGTCAGCTTCCTCAGCCTCGGTAGGCCTTCAGCAGCTGGCCTGCAATCACCAGTCTCTGGATCTCACTGGTCCCCTCGTAGATCTCGGTGATCCGAGCGTCACGGTAGTGCCGTTCCGCTGGCATCTCTGTCACGTAGCCCATCCCGCCCAGGATCTGGATAGCCTGAAACAAAGGCAGCAGGTTAGAAAGGAAGAAGTTTGTCCAGGTGCCGTGGTGATGACTGGTGGCCCCGTGCTCTCTCTCCTGCATTGCTGCTCCTTCTTAAAACTGCCACTGTCCTGGACAGCAGCAGGCACAGACCACTTCAATAATACAGGTATATATACCACAGGCCAGTATAAACCCCTGCCCACAACCTGTGAACATGGTTGTGCTAATCGGTCAGCCATAGGGTTGGTTGGTTGCTTGGTTGGTGTGTTTCAAATATAAATTAGTAAATTCCAGCCCACCTTCCCAAAGCACTTGTGAGACATCCAGAGTCCCTTCCCACATGATGTATGTCAGAGTTGTCAATTGACAGTTACCTGATGAGCGATGGACGTTGCAGCTTCTGATGCAGCCAGTTTGGCCATCGCCGCTTCCTTTGGAAAAGGAAAACATCACTGAGGGTCTGGCTGTCACAAAAAGGAACCTCTCACCTGCCCAAGGAGCTTGAAGGCTCACAGAGCAGCTACGCAGAGAGACAGGCCTGATGATGGTGACAGCTGAGAGCAGCCACCCCTCTCTGCTCGGCTACAACCAGTGCTGAACTCAACAGGCTGCCCAAGGGTGGGCAGCAGGCCCAGGACCTGCTGGGGGTTACACCCCAGCAGCGCTGGCTGGGCAGGCACAGAGCAGTGATGCTCTGTAGAGTGGGGTTCCCTGGCCTCAAGCCTGTGTCCTGGGCTGTGGCTGCTGGACAAAAGCAGGGCTACAAATACCTTAGTGAAGGGCTTTCCATTGTCCTTCAGCATAGCAGCTCTCCAGGTCAACAAGCGTGCACCCTCCAAGGCCACAGCCATGTCTGCCAGCTTGAACTGCAACAACAAACACTGGTCCAGGGCCTCTGCCTGCACAAGAGGACATAGCTCAATTCTCCCACCCCTGGGGCCAGTAAAGGAAAAGGAGCCTCTGTCCCAACAATTAGTTTTAACAGTGTTTGAAAACAGAATTATCACCCTGTTTATCCCAGACAGTACAAAGTGCACTGTGTGCCTGACACCACGCCCAAGAGTACACACAAACTTTCCACAAGCCCCAGCACCCTGTGGAACTGCTCCATTTGCCCAGCTCATACCTGCACTGCCTGGAGCTTTGTAATGGGTGACCCAAAGGCCATTCTCTTCTCAGCATAATCCACAGCACAGTCCAGAGCTGCCTGTGCTATTCCAAGTGCCTGTGAGGCAATACCAATCCTTCCTCCATCCAGAGTTTGCTGAGAAAGACATGAAATATATATAAGTCAAGTCATACTTGATCAAGAATAGTACACGCACATTTCTGATGTTGCTGGAAAGCTGCTGTAGCCTTAAAATCCTCTGGTCGGAGACCTCCTTAATTCAGAATGTTCCCACTTATGCAGGAATAGAGAGCTATAACAGGCACTGGCACTGCAGAGAGAAGGAGTACAATAGAAGCAGAAAGGAGAGGGATTGCTTATTAGCTGGGAGAAAAAAAGGTGCAAAATAAGGGAGCAGCACAAGGATCTGCTCTGGAAGGGGCTGGAAAGAACTCTTCAGGCAGACCCCTGACTCGCTCTGCAACTGATTTTACTTTGGAAATCTGGTCAGTTTTCCTTTTTTGCCTTCATCATTAGGACATACATGTGAAAGCATTTTTCAAACTGGTCAGTGAACCCAGTCAATTACCTGACTTAGCTCAAACACCTGCTCTGCCGCACTATGCACAGGAAGAAACTGCCAGTCACCAACCGCTTTTGGTTCTGGAGATAATGGAATGGGCTCTGTTCCAGGGAGCTTGGCCCAAAATGTCAGGCCAACAAAGGGTGTTTTGCCCCTCCAGAGAGAGAAGTGACCACTCTCAAAGGGCAGTGCCTCACTGCAGGAAACAAAGCTGTTTCCAGCTGCCTTGCTCCTCTTTAGAGTCACATGCATACCATAACTCAGCTGTCATTCACCTTGAGACACTATCCAGAGGTTGTCCTGGGCCTCCAGGACAACTTTCCTCTGCCACGGTATTCACATGGGGAAATGCCATGTTTTCCTTTTATCTGTGGGTACAAACTGGAGGAACTGAGGGTTGAGAAAGGAGAAAAATTAAAATATATTGCACCTGTTGAGACAGCACCTCAGTGGCATCAGCATTCCTTCAGCTGAGAACCACCACAATAAAAGTGCTGTCAAAGTTCTGTGTAAATTAAACATTCATCAAGCTCTGGGAATGATTCCTCCCACGTTGGCAAGAAGGGTCAGCAGCTTAACATGGAACTGAACAGCTTATGCAAGCAGTCCTCACTGAAGTGACTGCCTCTGGAAATGGTTTACAAAATGGTAAGCCTGGGAGCTACGACTGTACACACCCACAGCTGCACCCCCATCCCTCTCTTACCATGGCGATTTTGAAGCCCATTCCTGGCTGCCCCAGGAGGTTGGCCTTGGGTATCCGGCAGTCCTCAAATATCAGGTTGGCAGTGGAAGAGGCTCGAATTCCCAGTTTGTCTTCTTTCTTCCCCAGTGACAGCCCAGCTGTTGGCATGGGAACCAGGAATGCACTAATCCCCTGCAACAAGACCCAAACTCTTAGGAATGGTGCCTTCTTACCTTCCCACTTCCTTGGCTGTCAACAGGCTTCCTGCATTTTACATAAAAGCCACATGTCCAGGTAACCAAGAGGAGGGAGCGGAGAGCTGAGACAGAACAAAGCCAGCGCACTTCAGCCTCCTCTGCTCAATGCCTGCACGGCTTCAAAAACAGAGTCTGTTTTTGCAACAAAGCTGTTGCAAACTGCTTCTCCACAACTCCTTCACTCCCACCCCTTTTTCCTGACTGGTACAAACTACTGCACCTTGTGCTTCAGGGATTTATCCGTAGTAGCAAACACCACAGTGGCCGAGGCGTCCCAGGCGTTGGTGATCCAGGCCTTGGTGCCGTTCAGAACCCACTCGTCCCCATCCAGGCGCGCCACAGTGGAGGCTGCACCTGCGTCGCTGCCATTTCCTGAGCAAAGCAGCAGCAAACAAACCTCAGGTGATTGGTGACACACTGCGGGCAAATCCACCCCCCATCTGCACCCTCATCAGCTCACGGCACCCCTTGAAGTGTGGTAGTGGCACCAGTTTCCCTCCCACAGGATGGGGAAAGGCCCATGTGTGCACAATGTGTCCAGAGCTCTGCTCACACAGGGAATGAGTATTTTCAGCAGGGACCATAGGATGGCAGTTCTGAGACTTCACTTGCACAGAACTGCTATAAACCACCTTTCTACAAACTGTTCCAATTTCAAAGACCTAAAGTCCATCTTAAATCTGACCAAGGAAAGAAGCTACGCCATGTTCTTTGTAACAGGGATGGTAACAGTCACATCACCTGGTTCACTGAGGGCAAAACATCCAATTTTCTCTCCACTGGTGAAGGGAGCAATCCACTTGTGCTTCTGCTCTTCAGAGCCAAACTTGAGTATTGGCCCTAAATACAGGGACTTTAAGAATTTAGTGTTGTTAGTGCCTCTTGAAGGTACAACCAATCCAGTAACTCCCTAATGTGCTCTCCAACACACCAGAACCCACCACAGGCACAGATTCACTTCTCCCAAACACCCCTCTCTCATGCCAACCTCACTCCATGCCTGCCCCTCACACTCACGTTATTGACGCTGACGATGACACCCGTGGACGCGCAGCCCCTGCTGATCTCCTCCACAGCGATGGAATAGGCCAGGTAGTCGAGGCCTGCTCCTTTGTACTTCTCTGGCACGTCCATAGCCAGCAGCCCTAAGGTACCCATCTTCTTCACCTGCACACAGGGAATGGAGAGGTCATGTCGTCTGCAGCACCAGTATGCCAGCAAACACAGACAGACACGTGGAGAGCAAGACAGGTCATGGGAGGGCTACACCCAGAGGAAAAGATGCACACAACTCCTGGTGAAATGGGAATCTGAACAAACTGGTAAGTGTCCCCAGATCCCAGTAACTTCAGCAGGAGCTGTACACAGTCACTGTGGTTTAGGCTCTTGCTTGTTTAAAGACCTCTCTTCAGTACTGGGAAGGGGGGAGCCTTTTGAAGGTGAAATAGGGAGAGAGAACTCCACCAGCATTTCCTCAGCCTCCCACCAAAGCTCTTCCTTTGCATGTCTCCTGTCAGTAGAAATGGGAATTCTAGCTGATAAAAATCATCAGAACTTTACCTTTGAGTCTGCTGAGCTTCAGCCTAGGATTGCACAAAGGAAGAATTTTACAGAATGAATGACTGCAGAAAACAGTGTGCAAGGTGATTTTTTTTCATTCCCAATAAAGCCAGATCTTGCTTCCCAGAGAATCTTCTGTAGTTACATTGCAATCAATCTACCCCAAGTTCCCCAGCTAGACCCCTTGCTTTGCAACCATAAGCCTCTGCTTGCTTTTAGAGAAACCAGGCAGAATTTTTTAGATAAATAATTTCCCTCCTATATGGGCACCCAAAACACCAATCCTCCATATCAAATCCAGAAGATGAACGACAGCCACTCATTCTACATATGTTGCTTTATCTCATTAAACACTTGTTTATATTTTGAATTTTCCCCTACACATTTAAGTCAGAAGACTCAGAATCAAATGTAAAATTCTCAGATGAGAACAGTAAGGAGTAAAGTTATTTTCTTCCGTACCGTAAGTGTGACTTTCCTGGCTACCATCCTTATACGTTACTAGAAAGAGGAATGTGACAAAACTCTCATGCCTCTGAGAGTGTTTACTTGGAGCCTCCTGGCTAAGGTAACAGGATCTATTTTGCTGGAACTTTGTATCTCAATGCTTAACACACACACCAGTGTGTCTTTCTCCAAGAGAAATCACAGGTTTGGCTGGAATTTCAATTTGTTCACAGCCACAGAGGATGATTACTTTTTTCCACCATTTGAAATGCATTCACATCATCTATGCTTCCTCACCATAAACCATAATGTACAGTCTGTAAAAGTATTCCATTAATTTTATAAAGCAATTTTATAATTTGTATTACAGCCCACAGATAAGTCGGTAGAACTAAAAAAACTCAGTGGTACTAAAGCCAGATACAGAGAAACACAAGTAAAAGTGGAGAGCTCGAAATGCCCTGTGGGAATTACAACGTCCACATGCAGAGCAACGAGCTGGTCTAAACTTCAATTTTCTGCTAAACCGGAGCTGGATGTACATTTTGCTTCAGCGCAAGCAGTCCTGTCCCAGAGCAGTCGGAAGGCGGTCTCTCGCTGTGCCATCCCAACCCTCGCACCCACCTGCTCGGCCGGGAAACGGTGCTCCTTGTCCAGCTGCGCTGCAAGCGGCATCAGCTCCTTCTCCGCGAAGTCCCGGACCGTCTGCCGCAGCATTTGGTGTGTCTCGGGCAGCTCCGCGCTCTGGTACACGGTGTGCAACCGGCGGCACCGCAGGGCCAGCGCTAGAAGCGGGGAGGGGACTCAGCGCCGTCGCTGCCCTTCGCACCGGGCCNAGGCCTCTCCCGGCGCCCTTCCCCCGGCGAGCTCCGCCGCCGCGGGCCACCACCGCCGCCATCGCCGCCGNGGGCGCCGCCACCCCGCGACACCTTCCCGCCAGGGCCGCAGCCGCGGCTCGCATGAAGGGCAGCACCACTCCCGCGCCTGAGGGGACTCGCCTCAGGCAGGCCCTGAAGGGCACTGGGACGCT
>VWZT01014324.1:77805-116956 GCA_013397055.1 Pachycephala philippinensis
TGCCAAGATGGCGGCCGCCCGCCTCGGTAGCTATGGGAGCGCGGGGCGGGGCGGGGGGCCGTTGCCTGGCAACGCCGCGCCCGAAGCTCAGCAGGGCCCGCCGCGGCCGCGCCCGGATGGGGGACCTATGAGCCCCGCACCAGGCACTGCCGGCGCGGCAGCCGCTCCCTCTGGGGACGCAGCGGGACAGGCCGGCTGGGAAAGGTGAGTTACCTGAGGGAAAACTACACAAAGAACAACCAAAACCAGCCCCTCTCCCGCTGCCCCCGGCCTGTCAGCCCGCACCCCGCTCCCGCCCCAGCGCCCGGGGAGCCGGTCGTCAGCCCTCGCTGGGCACCTGCGTTCCCGATACTGAAGGCACGGCCTGAACCCGCAGCGCAGCCGGTGACACAGAGGGCAGGTATCCCCGGAGAGCCCTGCTGTGTTCAGGGGACGGTGGCAAGCACTTTTCAGGGAGCAGCAGCGTCAGAAAGAGGATGCCGTGGAGAGTACACCCCGCTCCTGGCCGGGGACACCCCAGCTGCTGTCCCTGGGAAGCGGGACAGCGACAGGACCGTGTCCCCCTGGGTCAGTCAGTTTCATGACCACACACCGCAGGTGGCAGTGGCACACATCGGACGAGTCTCCCGAGCCTGGTGGGCGGAACTGGGGAGGTCCCACTTGGAGGGACTCACAGAAGCATCACATGGAGGAAAGGATGTGTTTCTTCCCAAACAGGGGCAGCCCACCAGCCCGCAGTAGGCACGCAAGAGCTGCCAAGAGTCACCTCCAGCCCTCTGGGGAACTGGGGCAACAACAACAAACAGCTGCACCCTCTTTTCGGACTCCAGCCAACACTGAACATGCTCATGATGCCTTGAAGCAGATTTTGAGCAGTGGGTTGTGACACTTGCTGTGGCTTGTGAGCAGCACACTCCTGCTACTGCCAGCCAAATGCTATTTCAAAAAAACCTGCCCACACCAGTGCTCCTAAATCCTCCTCACTGCATGGGCTTGGTCCCTCCATCCTGCGCCCTAAGGAAAGCCTTCTGGAAAAGCACCTTCTCTGCATGGGGCCAGGGTCCCTTGTCCCCAGGAGAAGGCACCTAGAGCACAAAGCTGCTGCTTTCTCTCTGCTCCAGCCCCATCCACCTCTGACACGGTTTCAAGCTGAAAGTGGGGCAGCTTGCAAAGCCCCAGAAGGCAGATTACATCTCTCTGGTGCTCCGGCTCTGAGCAGGAAGCAACAAGGTCCACACCAGCACTTTTAAGAGGATGTTGTACCATTCAATTTGCACTCAGTTGCTTGAAACAACTGGCTAGAGATCACCAGGGCCGTACTGGAGGCAGCAGCAGGATGTTACCCTGCAGTCAGCCAGGCTCAGCCTCCCTCACGTGCGTGTAAACCAGAGGGAGCTCCTCTGCCCCCTCCACCAAAAAAAGAGGGACCATCTCATCCAAGTGACAATACAATTTTATTTTCCTTTAGCACACTGCTGGTTAAACTGCCAGACAGTAGTTTCAACCAAACATCCTGGGAAATTAAAAAATAAAACTGCTACCGTGTACCAAAAATAAAAGAACCCACCCCCATGCCCATCTTCTCCCCCAAACTAGTCCCTGCAAAGCTGATACAATCAGAAACAGGTATCTGTGCTTTTCACCCAGGGCCCAAGCTTGCTGCAAAGCAAACTAAAAAAAATGTCACTGCAAGTTGTTATAACACAAAGCAATGGGCAGTAAAATCAAAAATCCTCCTCAAAACCACTTTGTACTGGTGACACATACAGGCGGGAGATTTCTCCCCGCACTGCTTCAGCCTTTACAGACAACTTAGACCTGCAGCTTTAAGTAGTTTGTAATGTGTCCTCAATGCCAGTGGCACAGGTCACTTCCACACATCCACAGCCAGGCACTATGGAATGGTGGGACCATGTGCCAACACTGACTGCTGCTACACCAACGGGAACCAAACACCAACACCACCTCTCACAGTCCTGGCTGCTGCCTCCTGGCACGAAGCACAGATCCTGCCTCTGCTCTCACAGACTCCGGGGCTGCTTTACCAACCCAGCTGCTTCTCAAGTGGGAAAGCCCTGAATGCACAAAGCCCTCGAGGAAACCACAAAAAATTCAAGCCCCCACCTGCCAGCAAGTTTCCAGCCACTGCTTCACCCCAGAAGTCCAGCTCAGGAACTGCCACAGTGTGACAGAATGGCCATGGTAGCACAGGAGAGTACATCCCCATTAAGTGTGACTGGGAACAACTCTAGGGCAGACATCCTGCATTTCCTGGATTCACGCTCTCCCCAGCTAGACTGGTTCAAGCTGTACTTTGCCCCTTGCCTTCAAATCTCCATCGTACAAACCCTTTAGCAAAGACCTTTGATGTTTGCAAGAGATTATTCACATTTTCTAATCAGCCAGCACAGTTTCTAGGAGGGAGGAAAGCACCTGTTCTGTTGATTTTTTTTTTTTTTAATAAAGCACTTTTTAGGGAAAAAAAAAATCAAAACCTATCAATAACCTGCAGTAGCATCCCACCAGTCAGACTGGGGACAGCATCATCACATCCCTCCCCCCATCATCTTCCCCTCAATCTCCAAAAATAGTATTTAATATACAGCAATAAACTCTGAGCAAGCCAGAGTCCCGGAAGACATGGACCTGCTTTCACCTCTCCCATCCAGCCCAGCGCCTTTCAATGCTACAATACTCCTGGCTCAAATCCATTTGGATCCAAGGCGAATGCACGTGCCCCAGACCCGCTGGGCAGCACGAAGCAGAGGTGCAGCACAGGAGGCCCATCTGTGTGATCACGTTTCTGAACCTTCACAGCTCCATCCTGGTGTGTTTGTGCCGCTGAGAATACTTGTGTGAGCCTATTTGGGACCAGCCGGTGGAGACAGACTGGTGGAACCAGGCTGACGTTAAAATAGCATCCTTGAATTGTATTAGGCTTTGGCATTAGTTGTGAAGATGCAGAAGTGCCAGTAGGTAAATTAGCCCAGTGCTGGCCCAGTTCCCATTTCTCTTGTATTCTCAGCAAGGATATTTCCCTCCCCACCATAACTGCAAGAAGCAGACGGATCTCTCCCACATTTGAGCACCAAACAGAGCCTGAAACACTCGATACTTTGCAGCTGCTCAGAATCAAGGACTGAAGCTGCTCTCAGGGCCCTCTCCCTCCTGCTGCTTTCCATCAGCAACACGCTTGTTCAGCCCATAGTTCCTGTAGCAAGACACTTCCCTGGCTGTTGCAATCCCATTTCAACTTAAAGGCGAAGGGACAAGGCACAGGTCCCTGCTCTGTTCAGACCTAAGCAGCACGGGGCAAACCCTCAGCAAGTAAATTAGGGGTGCAGGACTCCCAAGCCCCACTCTGCACCCAGAAGCTGTAAGTGCCATACCACTACCAGGACCCAGCGTGACTCACTCAGCTCTGAACTGCACAGACGCCCAGGCACCAGACTGTCTGGAAGTTCTCCATCCTGCCTTCAGGAGATTTCTGGGGGAGACCAGACCTGAAGGAGCTCTTCCAGTTCTTCTATCCCTTGCTAGACTTTCCTTCAATTTACTTTAAGGGCTGGATATAAAGGTACTTGCTCCCAGTTCTCTGCTGTGACCTCCAGAGATGGCATCCAGGGACAGGGAGACAGTACCCAGATGATCTCAAGGGCAGGGAATGCCTGTCCCTTGAAGAAAAACCAAAAACTCAGAAGCTCCTTAAAAAAAAGAAGCTCCTTCAAATAGACTTATTTAAAGCCTGAGACAAAGGCACTAAAAAGAGAAGGGAATTCATTTGGCTTTCTGTTCACTGCCACCTGGAACACTCAAAAGGGTCAGAGATGTTTAGTCACACAGAGAGAAGACTTCAATAGCCTGGCTTAAAGGAGGGGCTGATGGGACAATTAAAATAAGCTTTGAAACCACTATGCTGAGGCTGGATCCAGGCCTGGAACATGACAGACGGTGATTTTCCCTTTATTAAGTGGAAGCGTTACTAAAATTGCCTTATTTGCCCCTCTCTACACAACATGAATCAAGCCAGGGTCTGTTCTGACCCAGCTCCCCACACTACTGCGCTCCATCTGCCTGCTGCTGGCAGGAGGAATCAGCACGAACAAGCTTGTCTCTAACCTGTCTCAGTCAAACAAAGTCTTGGATATTCCCTCAAACATCCATTCTGGAAAGCTACAGCCAACCCAAATTTTTCTTTCCCTGGTCAGGACCAGGTACCTCATCACAGCCCTCAGTCTGGCTTGCAGATACTAGACAGAGATGGCCAGGGGAGCTGGAGTACTCCATTCCCAGCAAGGTGCTGACCAGCCATCCCCCACCATCCTCACTGCTCCCACTCGCTTTGTTTGATGTCTCCTTCCAAAGCAAACCTGTCAGGAGAGGATGGACCAAGAAGGAAACTGCTCATAGGACCTTAACAGGGTCAGGAGCCCCCCAGAAACCAGCTCTGTAGTGAGAAAGACGCATAAAACCAGAGTCAAAACAACTAAATTGAAGCCATGAAGGATGAACTATTTCTCCTCCCTATTCTTATTCAAATAAGACAAATTCATTTGAACTGAGCAACTGGAACAAACCAGATCACATCCTGAACAGCTCTGCCTTGGGGCAGCTGATGGCACCAAATGGGTGCCCCGGCTGCCAGGAGAGGCCGGGATAAACTATCCTAGAAGACTTGTCTCCAACTTCTGCACATCTAAACACACGCCCTTTCTCCCATGGTAGGCAAGGTGCTGAGATTAGTGGGTGAGCCACAAAAAGCTGAGTGATTCCTTGCTTCAAAGATGATCAAATAAAATGCACCCTAAAAGGCCTGAAGGACAGCAGCTCCTTAGAGAGACGCCTCCTTTCAACCCCAGGTTCTTTGCTTAACAAATCAGCACAGTTCATGGTTCTCAAAACTGATAAAGATCTAAATGTCTCTTCACTCCAGTTAGAGCAATCCCAAAAACGCTGGAGAATCGCTGCAGGCACTGTCACTGAACAAACCAGAGCTCATATTTTATAATAGTTTTATAAGTATTAGGATTTTAACAGTAGCTAGAAGATGAAGCAGACAACTTCAAGCTTCCTGCTTTTCATCCTAAGGTTTGTTCTTCAAGATCTGTTCTCTCTAAAGTCTGTCTTCTCCTTTACCTGGGGCAGGGACTCTCTTGCTTCTCTCCCAAATTAGCTGTTACCCCTTGTGCAGTTGGACAGAAGGTAATTAAAGTCCTGCTTGTTTTTCACCTCACAGATACAGAATTAGGGTCAGGCCTATAGCAGTGATGTGTGTGATCAGAAAGGCAGGGTTCAGTGGCACTGATGCAGTGAGCAGTGTTTTGTCACCTCCCCCAGCTCCCACTCTGGAGCCCCTGAGCTGACAGCTCTGATCACAGCTTAAGGGTTAGGAGGAAGCAAAGGCTTCAGCTGCCTGGGTCCAGCAGGACAGAAAAGGCTGCTCCTCCAGTTCCCTTGCCAGAAACTTGGTAATTCTGCTGACCATGCTCAGCTCAAAGAAAGGCTGACCCACTGCAGAGGATCAAACCCAGGAACAACTGCTAGGAAAATGCAGTCCCAGAGAGGCAGAGCAGCACAGAGGTCACCACTCAGTGCCACTGCTTCGGGGAAAGACGGAACACTTCTGAGGACAACGGAGAGAGCATGAGGTAAAGCGCTCTGTGAGCCCAGAGCTCAGCAGCATCAAAGCTGATACGCAAAAACCCAACCCTGCCTGGGACAGATCCTGCTCCAGCACAGAACATCTCCCTCCTGGCCAACCAGAAATGCTCAACATGTTGGAGGCCAAGACTGTGAGAAGGCAGTTCCTCAGAGCCTGCAGCTCTGGACCAGCAGGCACAGCAGTGGCTTTCACTCTGTTCAGCCTCTGTCAGGCAGGCACAGGCTCTGCACGTGGAAACAGAAGCCTCTTGCAGAAATATCCCTGGGGGAAGCACGTGACCTTGTCTCCAGTGCTCTGCTCACTTCCAGATCTCTGGATGGCAATGAATTCCCTTGCTCTGCAGGACTGAAATGCTGTACATCTGCCTCTTCACTACAGTGCCTGGATATGCAAAAGGTCAAGCTCACACTGCAAACATTGACCAGCTCCACTTCTCACTGCCGCAGGCAAGGGTGGTCCCTACAGAGGGAAGGAGAGACCACAGGGACCATCCACCAGGTCGCTCTGCTCTGTCCTATGGCACAGGTTTCTTAAAGTCATGGAGAAGGGAGCTCACCTTTAGGAAGGTCAAGGAACAAGTCCCAAACCTCCTGTCTAGTTCACCTGATTCTCAGCTTCTTCCAAAGAGGTCACTTGCTAGAAAGGACAAAACAAGGAACTGGGCTTAAAACAAAACCTTTGAAAATAAAAGGATATTAAAGGAAACAAAAGCCGTAATCAATACAGAAAACAAGTGCATCTGATCAGACGCTAACGTCAGCCTCTCGCAGGCTACAGCAGAATCCCTCTGCGATGGAACAAACATTACAATTGCCAAACTAGGAAAGTCTCTCCCAACTGGTGCAGCAAATCAGGCCAGATAAATCCCTCTGCTCCCGGCGCAGCTTGCAGTCTTAGGAGGGGACCATCTCCATGGAGGCTGGGCTGGAGCCTTGGTATCTTTACGCAGGCAAGTACCGTCCATTGTGTTGCACACATTCAGGGAGAGGCGCAGCCAGGCTCTGTCCTCCGTAGTCGCTTGACACCCAACAGCACAACACTTCCACGTTCCTGGACAAAACGTGTACCCTGGCCTTGTTTTAAGAATTGCTTTCCTGCTTAAGGAACCATATTCCACCCAGTAAAGGCAGAGATCCTACTGCACATGGCTTTCTCTCAGAGTGGGATATGGCCCAGGACTGGTAGCATCAGCTTTCAATGGCCCAATACACAACCAGCCAGGACTCAGTTCACTCTTGGACGCCCCAGGGAGAATCAGAGGCTGCACATGGTGCGAAGGGGAAGGCAAGGGCCTTGCTGCTTGCTGGCAGGGGGAAGGTAAGCTCCCTCTTAGCCGGACCTGCTATTCATTGCTATTCATTCCGAATGAATAATCTTTTTTTTTTTTTCCTTAAATTATGAACAATATGGAGAAATCGAAAGCAACCATATTTGGTCCAACTCCTTCCCTCCCAGCCCCTGGGCTGATGCACTGTGGGGCTTGCTCTCACAATCGGCAGAGGCAGAAGAGGGTAGGAATGAAGACACCAAAGGCCACCAATATAGGAAACATGAGGCTGCTGTTGTCTGAGGCATAGGGGTTTGGTGTGCGTGGGCCTGACTGAACCCGGTTCTTATTTGCCTGTTTTTTGACACTGGAGCCATCATCATATTCATCTTCATCATCATCTTCCTCTTTTTTCTCCAGACCTGGGTGTGGCTGCAGCTTTGGAACATCTGTTGAACAAGACAAAAGGTTGCAAGCAGGCAGGATGTAAATTAGGAGATCACTCGACACACTTCCTTCCCCTCTCCCCGATCCAACATGAACATCGGCAAGAGGGCACCTGAGACCACATCAAAACCACAACCAGAACACCCCAGAAGAGAGGAACATCTTCTACCACAGAGGATCACACCACTATTTCTCTTCTTTGCAAGATAGGAGCACCCAAGGATCCAGCCTGCAGAAATACTACATCCTTCCATACTATCTACGTGTCACACAGACATGTTAATGCACAAAAGCACACTTAGGGCACACATTCAGATACTGCAGCTGCTTAGTAAGATCTAGTCAAGAACAAGCACCTGCTGCCTGCCAGTCCAGCAGATACAGGTGCAAACAGGAATGGGAACAATCCCTTCCATAAACAGTCCTACTCCACATCACTGCATCCCCCAAACCTAGAGCTATGAGAGCAGCATGGCCAAGCCCCACTCAAAACCAGCCTTCTGAGCCTGCGGCCTGAGCTGCAGGTGCCATCTGGCCACAAGGTTCTTACCAAATCTTCAGCAACACCTGACAATCCCTGACTAATAGTAAAGCAAATTGATGTTTTGGTCAGAGAGGGATCCTAAACCCTCCCAGGTCAGGAGCTAGAGGGGCTTCAATTCCAGCTCACTTATAAAGAGGGTGATGAAAGAACAAGGACTTTTCCAGCACTCCCCAGAGCTATTCAGAGGAACTGGTACCGGGGAAAAAACACTGCCTTGTCCTCAAGCTGAGAAGGCAAAACAAAGCTCCAGGTAAGAAATACTTAACCACTAGCTAAAATAACTGTAAATCATTTGTCTGCAGGGTTGCTGCTGACATCCAAGGCCAGAGGGTATTTATTTGTAGCTATAAGCTGAGACTGACCGGACGTGTTCCCTTCTCCTCTACCCCATATACAGGAAGTTCTAAAACAAATTGATTTTTCTCACTTCAAAATGACACAAGCTTTGTGACCTAGAGGGGAACGAGGATAGTACACACCTACCTCACTCTGCAACTGCACTCCGTGGGAACTCAGTGAAAGAGAAACAATTTTGCCAGATGTGGGTCAGCAAAAGCTACGATCTCATAGTCTGAGAAGCAACAGGCTGCTCTCCAAGGGAGACGAGCCTTCCGGCTCAGAAACTGTGCTTACCTTCCACTGTTCCTTGCAGGATGTATAGGGCACAGATTTTCGGATTGTCATAGTAGCCCTAGAAAAGCAAAGGCAGCAGTCAGTGCTGCAGCTCTGAGACAAGGAATGGTCTCCCCACCTACCAACACCTCGCCTCCTCCAGCACACAGCTGCACCACATGACTACGGAAGAAGGGGAAAGGGAAGATAAAGGCTCTGCCCTGAAAAGCCTATTACCTTTACAAACTCAATGTGGAGCTTTCCTGTGAATGTTGAAACCTCTCCCTGGACACTCAGTTTTCCCTTTTTGATACTCATGGGAATGATCTCATCGTGAGCTGTGCTGTGTCCAACTCTGTCAAAAATGTCCAAGTCTTTCACCACCACATGGCCATTCAAGCGAACATCAAACACCTTCAGGGTGGAAGAAATGACAGAGAGTCAGAAGAGATTCAGGCACGTGACAGTTGAAATGGGAACAGAACAAGAAAGGTCTCTGCTTTTCATGCAGCCAGGACCAGAAAGCACTGTAACATGCACTGGCTCACTCCTTTGGGAACGATTCAGAGCCCAAAAGCAGCCAGGTAAAGATACCAAAGCATTAACAATGCTTTCAAATACCCTGAAATCTGTCTCCTCCTTTTAAAACACCCCCTACATCTGCTGTTCAGACCTGAGGACAGCGCAGTTTTATTCTGGTTTATTCATGCTTCTCTTTCACAACTTTTCTCCTGTCTGAAGACCTGCTCCTACCACCCTGGGGTGGCTGTGACACACCACACCCTAGAGAATGAAGCCATTTCTAACTAACAGCCTGCAGCAGAACAGAGAAGAGGAAACGAGCTGGTGAGGAACACAGGGTGTGAAGGAGGTAAAATGTTTAACTGCTAACCACATCTGTGAATTCAGAGTGAAAGTCCTCCTCAGGGCTGTAATGACTCAAACTTCATGCAGCACCTGGGGAATCCCAGCAGAACCACATGAAGGAAGAGGAACCAAAGATGCCTCAGCCCTTCAGTTTAATCTGAGGCTGCTTTTTGCATCTGTTCTGTGAGCTAGCCCCACCAGTTCTGTTCCCTGAAATACTTCTCTGGCAGGAAGGCAGCACAGTGCTTAAGTAGCTCAGCCCTAAAGAAGTTGATGGAGTCAGAGGAAAGCCAGACTAAAACACAAACCACTCCTACCCCATTTTATCACATGGCTTCGAGTTCTGTTTGCTTCTGTTTCCACTTCTGTACATAGGGGATTTCAAAAGTGGACAAGGATTATTCTTCTCTAAAGAGCAAAAAGCAGTTGAATTTAACTCCGCTTTCAGGATCAGACTGAAGCAGTATCAAGTCTTATAACATTCATAAAAATTGTTTTGAGTAGGCTATTTAACCCAGATCACCTCCCTGCTTCAATCTATGCAATACTTCCTCCAGCATAACTGTGCTGTCAAGTCAGAAGCAAGTGTTCAAGGAAAAGCAAAAAAACTTCTCAAAGCCACCACAGCCTAAAGATGTCGTAAAACTCTATTGCTAGTTATGTTTAGTTGCACACGTTTGTTCGAATACTTTGAAATGAAGTTTTCCAGCCCAACTCTATAGCTGGAATGTGGAGGAGAGCTCTAAAGGTTCAGAGCCTGTGAGAGGTTAGGACCTAAGTTAACAATTAGTGCTTTACTTTATTCCTTCCTCCAGCATGCAAAGCAGCAGAGGCAACCTGAGCCCACACAGTCTTAGCCAGGAACTGACATCAGAGACACACAAGGAGCTACTGCTTACCTTCTGTTGAGACTGTGCAAAATACACCTCTGCAAACTTCAACACCAGCACATAGTCACCCTCCTCTTTGATGGGAACTTCATAGCCAAAGGTTTCCTCATTGTAACGCTCTGTCTGGTACAGAATCTGGTCTTCCGCATTGGACCGCAAGATTGGCAGTTTCATGCCGTAGTCAGAAGCTGGGTTTCAAGCACAAAAGAGTGAGAGGAAGGGTTACCTTCTGAGGAAGAAACACTTTATATACTCTTGAAGTGCTTAACTCTATCAGCGGCATTAGCACTTACACCCTGTCAGACCCATCTCCCCTGCTTGCTCTGACCAGGTGGCAGGACTACCAGAGCAGAAGCGTAGGAAGTCAAAGGCCCAAAATCCAAGAAATGTAGGAAAACAGGCCTGGAGAACTGCTGCAGTCTAAGACACAGTAAGCTCACTCACACCATTTCAGAAAGAAAAGCCTGTTTCAAAAACATTACACAAAGCCAAAGGACTTGGCCATTGGCTCTTGCTCTAAAGAGGAAAAACATCTAGAATATTTTCACAATATTTTCAAATTTCAAACTCCAAGTACAAAACTAAAACAGTTAGCATAGGACTGACTCGACTCATTGACACAACAGATTTGAAGTTAGCGGTTGGTAGCATCAGGTTTTAGAGACTCATCCCCTTCAACTAAGAACCTGGGGAATGGCAGAAGGGTGAAAAGCATTCAGCATCTTACAAAGTCCTTTCTTCTCACCACAGCCCCACAATACCTGTCAGCATGAAGACAGGATGAAGGAAGCAAGAAAGATACACAAGCCTTTCAAGAGCACCAGCAGCTCCATCAGCTGATGTTCTCAGAGTCACCCAGCTGAAATAGGTGCTGTCTGCAGGTATCTGAAGAGCCCCCTGAGAAGGGTCCAAACACCACTCCCAAAGAGGACAACTGACAAAATAACAGAAATCACAAAATTTGCCCCTTTTCAGTGTTTCACCACCTCTCCAAAAGCCCCCAAAAACTTTAACCCCACTTGGTAAGCTATTGTGTCAGGGTTCCTGTATAATGCAAACCAACACAATGCGTGCAGAGCTGCACACCAAACATTTACTCAGCGAAGCAGGGGCAGGAGGGAAGACTGTGGACACCATCTGTCCACTGGCACTTCATGCAGAAGTTGATCCAGACGAAGTTCTCTGCTGACACCTACCTCTTCCACCCCCATTTCCATGGGAACAGACACTGCATTGGCCAAGACAAAGCAAGAACTAGTAACCCAGCACACACTGCCAAACATGGAGCCAATGCAAACGAGTGAGAGGAAATTAATGCCAGTTCTTAGTCTCCTGTTTCACAGAGAGCTGCTCAGGCAATTTTCTACTTCTCTTCACCATTCGAACTTGGGCATGAAGACTGAAGACTAACTACCAGAAATATAGAGGGTGAAAAGTTTAACCTGTCCTCCCACACAGATATTTCTGGCCAGCTACAGATTACAATGATAGCAAACCAAGGACTCCACAGAAGCCAGCTCCTATTAAAGGAAAACCTGCACAGGAAGAAAGTCCTTTAATAGCCAAGAAGGTAATTGGAGAGGAAGACCTGTCACCTGCATGTCAGAGCTCTGTTGACAGAGCTGTGGTGGCAAGATGGGTTTTACAGCACGCTAGATGCTCACTGGGAGTGAGCAGTACACACCAAGCTGTAACTCAACTGTGTTTGGCACCTGCCTATTCTGTAATTGCCACCAGCACAGTCAGTCCTTTAGGGCACAGTGGCTGAATGGAGGCTTGAAAAAAATAAAAAGGTTTTAATTTGCCCAGAGGCAGTACAGCCCAGAATTACTATCCCTAGGTCATTTCCTCCCAGTCAGCCATATATTTCTGCTGTAGCCCTTACATGTCTATCAACACAGAGAGGAGCCCAGAGTAAACGAACAATGGTGCAATAAAAAGCCATTGAGGGCAAGGCAGCTGAGAGCTCAAAGGGGTAAAGTCTCCACTGTGCCTGGCACCACTGGCTAAAGCAGGATTACTGTAGCAGACTGCTGCTCAGAGGAGACACCACAGGCTTTCTGCAAAGGAAGTACATGTCACAATGAGCTTCAAAAAGACTCTTTTTTCTCCTCAACTTAAAAATAAATAGTTCGAGTCCACAAGGACATTCAAGTCACACATGTGAGAGGTCTATGAAGGGAAGCTGACCTACAGTGATCAGGGCACCTTGTGTGAGTGGGGCAGCAGCTTCCACAGGTGTGAAAAACTGTACTAGAATTTAAATATGACCTCCACTGTACCCACTGTGCTCAAAAGGCTCTGCATTTGGGATGCCACTTATACAGGGTAAGCAATTAGCAGTTTCAGTTCTATAGCACAGGAAAATCCTCACTATCCTACATGGAAACAGCAGAAGTTAGACTCAAAAGCCAACAGAGAACTCATCTTCTCCACATTCCACCACTCACCTGTAACTGGCAGCACAGCAGCTCAGCACAGCTAGCTTTTCAATATATCAGTGAATCGACTAAGTTTTGGTGCACCAATTATCAGAAACATGCACAATTCAAACTGTGGTGGTCTCGGGGGAAGTAGGAAAAGGTAACCCAAGTGCAGTATTAGTTCTCCATCCTGTCCTAAACGGTAGGCTGAAGATTTTACTGACTTCGTAGTTAGAGCAGCCGATGATATCCCATCTGCCTCTATTTCTGCTCGTGTCCCTGCCCTTGAACACCCAGCCACGACTGGGGCGTGGAGCAGACCAGCCGGTTGCACCTTCCCCCTGCCGGGCCCAGCACCGGGGCTCCAGCGAGCAGCCTGTGCTCTTCGCTGTGGGGACCGGAATGCTGCAAGCATCAGCCCGGATCATCGTGCGCGAACCGGATCCGGCTGCAGAGGGCTGGAAAGCTTGTTCCCACTGCACCGAGCGCGCTGCGCACTGAGCTGCGAACTGGCGGATCCTGCTGTGGAACCCAGGCTCTTCGGTGGAAAACGATAGAAAAAAAAGACCGGCGGGCGCACGCGGCCGGGCTGGCAACTTGACCGCTCCCGCCGCCTTTCCAGCCGAAATCCCACTCCAGCCCTCGCGGAGCCACTTCCCCTCCGGCATTACACAACCCCGCAGGCCGAGGCCAGGAACACCATCCCGCAGGGCTCAACCTGCCGACTCCGGGGCCCCGGGCCCGCATCGCCACGGGGACGGGAGATGCGGCCCCAGCTGGGCCCGGCGGGAGGACGAGGGCGGCCGCGGTCCCGCGGGTGACAAGTGCCGGCGCTGCCTTCGAGCCACGACCGTCCCCGGGCGGCTGGGGGAGAGGACCCCCCCGCCGTCCTACGGAGACACCCACCGCCCCGCCGGAGCTGCAGCGGGCAGGACGCGCCGGGGGGGCGTGGGTCCCGGACCCCGCCGGCACAGCAGGGCCTCACCGCCCCGGCGGAGCGGAGCCGAGCGGGACCCCGCGGGCAGTCCCGCCGAAAACACCCGGCCGCGGCGTGTCCCCCGCCCTCACCTCGGCCCACGCGGCCCTCGAGCGGGTCCTTGCGGAAGTGGATACCGTTCACGTCCACATGGGCATCGCCGCCCGCGTTGACGGCCCAGACGACGCTGTCGGCAATGCCGGCCGCCGCGCCCCGCAGTAGCAGGGGCAGCAGCAGCACGGGCGGCAGCAGCGGCGCCCCGCGCGCACCGGCGCCCACCATGTCGCGCACCCGGCGCCGTGCCCGCCCCTTCCTGCCACCGACAGGGGGCGGCCTACCCCGCTGCCGGGGCGGGACGAGCGCTGACCAATCCGCGCGCCGAAACGAGAATATTAATTACCTGCCCCCCTGCTATTAGACGGCCGCGGGCATGTATCTGCATATTCATAAAGCGGCGGACCAATGAGCGGCCGCGATGGGCGGGTTGTTCTGAGCGGCGCGGGGACGGCGGCGGGAGCGGTGCGCGGAGCCGGTCCCTGCGGACCAGGGTGCCCGGGGCCGGTACCGCCCGCATAGGGAGCCGAGCGGGTGTGGAACCGGCTCCCCAGGAAGGATCGGTGGGGACGGACGAGGCTCCTCACCGCCGTGTCCGCAGCGGGGACAGCCCGGCGAGCTGCCCTGAGCGCCGGCCGCCGGAGGGCAGAGCCCGCCCCTCCGCGCCGCCAATCGCGGGGCTCCAGCGCGGCGGAACGCGGAGCACGGTGGGGCGGCGGCGGGAAGCGCAGACGGAAGGTTGCCGGGGCAACGGGCGGCGCTTACGGCAGCGCGGACCAGAGCGGACCCGGTGTGCTCGGAGAAGGAGCTGGGAGCGGAGCTGGGGCAGCGGGAGCTCCGCCGCCGTCGGGGGCAGCTCCTCGCCACGTCCGGGTAGCTCCCTGTCCGGTGTGCTCTGAATAGCAGTTCCCAAGCCCGGCTCGCTGCCTTGGTAGATAGAACACGCTGGTTCTCCCGTTCGCCCCTGCCACGGAGTAAGGGAAAAGGCAGCTGCCGCCCGTCCGGTAAGGAGTGAAGCGGCCGGTGGCGTGCAAGCACCTCGCACCACAAAAATCTGCCTGAGAAGCAAAGCGGCCAGTGAAGGGAAAGGAGGGGAGGGACCGTGACACTGCCAGCGGGCTGATCCCTGGCTTGCACGTTATAGGAGAATGTAAAACACTGGGTTGTTTTTCTGGAGGACCTTGGCAAGGTCTTGGGTGGCTGGAGTGAGATATGCCAGATGGAGGTCGAATGAAAATTACTCCCTACACGGTGGGGGAACAAATAACTAAATGTTTGCCCTTCTGTCTGATCACGGTGTTCCTTGAGGCATCAGATACCATCCAGGCCTCAGGTCTGTGCTCCTGGCACTGGCTGTATTAGCAGTGGCTGCTTCTAAGTCCCAGTGATGTTATATTAATTCAAGTCTTTCACAAAGCATTTTCTTTTATAAATAAAGACTTGGTGCTGCAGACTGAGAATTAAACACGTTGCTTTTGTAATGCACTTGCAGGCCTCTTAACGAGACACAGTCTTGGAGAGGTGAACTGTTTGGGGGAATGCGTAACCACCCACCCCCAGCTCCCCAGTCTGCTCTGCCCAGGTTCGAGTGGACCCCAAAGCATGTTCCTGCTGCTGTGTCATCAGTTCTTGGGCTCATGGTATAACTGGGCCAGGGCAGACATGGCACTGCTGCACTCCCACACCAGTGCTGCTGCCAGGAAGGGGTTCCTAAAACTACAGGGTGCCTTAGGAAACCACATCCAGATTAGTAGCATGAAATACGCACGCTTAGCACCTCTCCAGATTCAGCCACCTCATGCTGATTCCTGGCAAGTCATCTCAGCATTACAGACCCCAGCGCTGGCAGCGTCTGATCAAATCCAGGCTAATCTCCTGTATCCCTGCTGTGTTTGTGACTTGTTGGGTGTCCCCCAAGTTCTGTTACTGAAGGAGTGCAAGCAACCGTGGCCAGGACAATGCTGTCTAGTTGGCGAGGCCGAGGGAGGCCTCATTAGAGCTCATTTGTGCTGATTACAAATGATCCTCCCTAATCCTACACTTTAAACTGCGATGCATGAGTCAGGAACATAACTCTGAAGCACATAAACACTTTGAGTGTTACCAGGTGTCCCCAGGTAGAGCCTTTTCTAAAAACTAGCCTGGATTATCATTTCCCAAGAATCAGTAGTGCATCACAAAGCAAGAGGGATTAACTGAGCAGCAGTAAGGAGGGACAGTGGCTGTGCTCATCTGAGGGCAAGAGGAGCCCTCACCCTGGCTCACAGGCTGGTCACAGCTCCTGGCAGAGGACAGGAGACATGCTGTTTGGCCTGTGTCCGCGATGTCCTACACTGCCACCCTGAATCAATACTTGCCATCACACCAGCAACTTGATGCCAGTTTGTGTGCCAGATGTCAAAGGCTCCATCCTGTTACTAATCCACTGAGCCATCAGTCAGTCCCTTGATGCAGGCTGCATTTACACCAGTAACCTACAAGTGAAAGGCTCAGGGTCATCTTCTCAATCCCTTGATCTCTCCCTGTCCCCTGGCAGCTGTGCCAAAATGACTCAGTCTTGAATCAGTCCTGCCTGGTCTACCTACCGCCCTGATTGTTCACGAGCAACGAAGGGCACATGTTTAGGGTATTAGCCATCTCCTGCTGGAAAATGGGATCAGGATTTGGGATGTCCAAAAAGAACAGCAAAGATGCATGGGTCAGAAACAGGCCTCATGGCTAATGAGACATCTAAGAAATCAATATGAGCCAGCCCCACTGCCTGAGCCACCTCCCAAATGGCACAGGGCTACGAGGTTCAGGTGCCCACAAGAGACCAGCTGTGCCCTGCCACATAGAGCTCCTTGGAAGCCTACCTGGTACCAAACTGGAGATGAGAGCAAAAGGATTATCTCCGGAATTAGATTATTTAGATTGGATCTTTAATCTCTGGCCCTGTCTACACAAGAAAATAGTAAAATTCCCTGGGATTATTTGGGGTTTGATGTGAAAATAAAATCAGGCTAGCAGCAAGAGCTCAAGAGCTTCTGCTGGAAGAAAAAAAATGAAGGCTTCTGAGATCTGCCCTGTCTGACCTGTTCACTGTATCATGGTGAGACCTGGCAGAAAAGAACTACAGATGATTTGGCAGACTCAGCTTTCCTCAGAAGTAGCTGTGGCTCCAGGACTGCCTCTGCAATGACACAAAGGTGTCCTGCAGCCACCCTTTGCCTACTGCTCTTGAGATGACAGGCACCGCTCTGCCACAGTACAAACACAGGGACCTGCCTAAGCGAAAATGGCCGTAGTTGGCAGGGAAGATGCCCAGCCACCATGATACTGCACTGGGGATCAGTCCAGCCCCTAGAAATGAGGTAGCCATTTTAAATAAAGACTATCCTGCCATCTGATGCTGCGGGCAAAAGATGTGACTGTTCAGGACTGGGAAGGAGCAGGCAGAGGCAGCCTCCATGCTTGTGGCCTCTGACTATCCATTGGGCTCGTGCAGGCTGGCTGTGGCACAAGGCATATGCCCCGAGCCATCCCCGGTGCCCACAGGCAGGCACAGCACTCTGCAGCACAGCTGTCCTCCTGCTCCACATGCACAAGCAGCTCCTTCCTCAACAGGCTCCACTGTAAGTGAAGCACAGGTGTGTACCAGTACCGCCTTTGGCAGACACAAGCCTGCACACAGCTCCCCCTCCCCAGTATTACCCTAAACACATTTACAATGTACCAAGACTCTGGACTCTGTTCAGTTTATCACCCTCATCTCCTAACCACAATACAGCTGCTATGCCAGTAAATGTGGAGATCTGTAAATACCCATTTTCCAATTTCTTGGCTCACACCCACATTTCCAAGATGGGACCAGCTCCATAGATACACACACAGTTTGCATACACCCACTTGCATACAAACTCTTCTACTGCTGCACTCCCAGGTACCTATCCTGCACTCCTTGCTTTTATGTGCACGCACACAAACCCTTCCTAGTGCACACACCTGTGCAAATACAACTAAACACGCACACACACAAAAATATAAGGAGAAACATAGTTTTTCCATTACTGGAGCATCAGCCATCACTACAGCTATGCTGGTTGGCACAGCAACAGGAAAGCAGAAGAGAAAATCCTCCTCTGGGACATGGGTTTGGGGACCCCAAGAATTTGAAAGAGAACCTTGGAAGTGAAAGATTTGAGATGGAGGAAGCAGGAGGATATTGGTCCTTGACCTCCCAGTTTGAGTAAGGAGGCAACCAAGAGGAAAACAGCTCCCAGTCACACCAAGAAACATACAGTGATGATGGTGCCCTTTGAAGCCAAGCAGAAATTAATCCTGGCAACTAGTGACTGAGCCTTCGCATAGACAAAGGAGACAACTGTAGGTCTAGTAGAGTAGGGGAAGGGAGTGGTAGGTTGGGAGTATCTTGGGGAAAGGAGGATAAGATCTGATGTGTCTGGAAGCAGCTGGCAGGGCCTGGAGGCTGCTGTCATGGTCACTGCTGCAGACATGTGCAGCATTTCTGAGTGCGAAGAGGCTGGAGAGCAGGGCACTGCCACACAAGGAGGTTCCCAGCCAATCCCCAGCACCACTGGAATTACAGCTCAGCTGCCACAGCATGGCCCCACTGTACATGTGCTCACAGTTGTGATCAAAATTATCTGGAAAGGGTGAGGTTGGCTATTGCTGCCTATCCTCTTCCCACTCAGCTCCCCTCTGGGCCCTTTCTCCCATTGCTCCTTGCCATGATACTGCAGGGGCTCTCACCAGTGCCCATGCCAGTGGAGGAGATGCAGAGATGGGGACCCTTCACACTGCCCTCACTGTGAGGCACCTCCAGGCCGCTTGACCATGGGGACAGCAGGAGGGAGGACAGAGTCCTGACACAGGCTTAGTGGCCAGCACTGACTCCCCTTTCTGCAGCTAGGGCTTGCCTCTGGATCCCAGTGCAGACACTGGGGTGTGCATCTGCCCAAGCCCTTCTCCCCCAGCCCAGCCACCACCTCTCACAGTGACATCCAGGCTCCACATCATTTCAACGTGCATATTTATCACTTTCCCCCCCGCAAGACATTATTTGAATTTACTCTTGGTAAACATAAACACAGGAGATGCAAATAAGTGTTGGGGAAGCATAAGTAACTCCACACAGATAGACACACACTGAGACAGCAAACACAGATATGGTTCACCAAGGGAAACCAAGAAGTGCAGAGCATGCCCTGAGGCTGCCACCAGTCCCAATGGCTTTGCTCTCATCCCCCAAGCCAAGAGGATTTCTCCTGCTTTTTCTTTGCAGCAGCTGGTGGGAGAATAAAGCTGAGGAGGAGGAGTCTAAAGTTGCAAATATCCCATGAAAGCATCATGGCAAGTCCTGGCTCTGCAGTTTCCTGCAATCATCTTCAAGGAATGGTTCCAGTTGTAGGAAGTTGCAAGTCTTTCACAGTGTGAAAGGGTGGAGGGGCATGGGGACCACCATGAGGGAGGAGCAGCAGGTCATCTTGCAATGTCCTAATTGCAGCCAGCCGATAAACCTTCATGTAGGAACATCAGGGCTAGATGCTCCATCTAGGTCCTCTTCTGCCCTCTCTAAGGTGCTGATTCTTCTTTAGCTGAGAATAATCTTCAGCGGGACATCATGCGAACAAATTCTGCAACCAACAACACAAGACAGCCCTGAACCAGAAGGCATCCACGGTCCTCAACCCAGCTCTCATTCACTGACAGCAAGCAGCCAGAGTGAGACTGGGAGTCCCCAGGCTGCCAGAAAAGTCTGTGTGTTCCAAGACTGGCCCTGAGAGCTCACACAACATGGGCTTTAATTCTTGCATTAGATATGGTGATAAGATCCCACTAGCACGTCAGTTCATTGCCTTGGACTCCTTCCCAGTCACCTACGGTCTTGTTTGCACAAGCAACTCTTTGTGTGACACTACAGCAAGCATTGTCTCCCTTCACTGTAACTTCATGGAACCTTGATTTATAATTTTGGGAACATGGTATGATTTCTTAGAAAACTTGCCACTTCACAGAGATACCAGTGTGGGAAAGCACAAGAGTTTGGCTAGGTATCGGCATTTTTGTAGAGAAAAGTTTACTTTGAGGGACTTCTTGTTTTTAAAGATACATGTTAACTATAAGGATACCCTGGATCTATTTCTTGACCACCCTGCAGCTTGTGAAATCAATTGCAATTGTCCAAATTGAGTGTAAATGCCATCAAATATAAATGTGTTTTCATTCTGCACTTGAATTGCTGAGGAACTAATGACTCTGCAAAGAAGAGCGCAGTAGAAATTACCCCCTTGACTTCTCTTTTTCCATTGATGGAGGTGTCCTTTGACAGCTAAAGTGGTAATTCACAGAGAAAATTATACTGGGATAGCATTTCATGTATTTTAGCTGTCTAACATAATTTAGCTGTGGGAAACAAGGAGAGCTACTGTCATGTGATCAGCTACTGCATTAGAACAACTGCAGCTACCAGACACTTTCTAGGAAGATACTGGTAGTATTCTAATATTTTCAAAGCCCTCAGAAACTTCAGTAATCCTGAGGACTGAGATGCCTTGTCATGTAGGAGACCCAGGAATGCTGCTGAGTCAAAGAAATTATGTCAATTTTACTTTAATCCTATAGTTCCTGTACTTCACCCTTACTGCAAAGGGACACCTGGATTTCCACCAGGGAAAAAAGCAGCCTGCCACACTCTCACACCTTACAGCTCTTATATCGTCTTAGCTGTCTGATATCAACTGCTTCCTTGCCAGAAACCCTGAGCTCTATTAATGTTGCTCCTGCCACAGCTAACGGCTGGGACAGTAGCCTAACCACTCGTATTTTTCAAAATCCTTCTGGCATGAAAACTGTAAGAAGAAATTAATTATCTCTAGGATTTAACATGACACCTCTAGATCAGATATCTGCAGTCTTAGTGAGCGTAGCTGGCACATGACCATCTTCTGGCATAAAGGCACAGAAACAAATTCTCTATAAACCCAGATAACAAAGGTGAGCCAGAGAAAATGGAAGGTGCAATGCATTCTCCACAGCCACCTCACAGCTCTTGAAATAGATTTAAAGGAAGGAAAATGCCCCATAAAACTATGGCAGGGACAGCATGTGTGCACCAGAATCTGCTTCTGTGTGAGAGGTTCTATCTGTTACCATGCTAAAATTATGGAGACCCAATCAAAACTGAGATGCAGCAAGAGATGATACACAAATGAACAATTCAGCTGACTAAAGAAATGGAATTATTTTTTCTCCATACTTCAGAAACCCGGGCCCTGAGCATACAAATCTTCAGCTTCTGATCTGAAACTCTGACTCACATCAGAGCAGATGGACAGCAAGCGTTGATCCCTTCTCACCTTCAAAATCAACACGCCCATCTCCATTCAGATCCACGTCCCGGATGATCTCTTCAATATCCCGATGACCCACCTGCTGCCCTAGAAGTTTCTTCATGGCTTCTCGTAGCTCACTGGTGCTGATCTCCCCATCACCATTGGTGTCAAACTGCAAGTACATGAAAAATATCAGGAGACGAAATACAGTTAATAGAAACAGATCTTGCTCTGTGTTGGTTTTTGTATTGTCCCACTCCTGAGCCCCCTATATTTTATCCATTCCTTCTGTGTCCTTCCTTTTCCTCCTTTGGGTGTCTTTTGGATCCAGTCTGTCTTTTCTCCTCAGAAACCCCTTGCAAATGCTGTGTCTGCACCAGCTTTCCTCTTCCTTGCCTCAAGGGTTCCCTTGTCTTAGTAATGTTCTCTGCTCCTCCCTTATTCCATGCCTGACTGGGCTCTTTCTAGGTCTTCCACTGTGCTGCTCTCTCCTCCTCCTCTTCTCTTCTCTTCTCTCCTCTTCTCTTCTCTTCTCCAGTGGGTCTTCTCTCTATCCTGTCTTGTGTTGCTCACCTCTCTGGGGACACACGGAAGGGATTACTCACCTCTCTGAAGGCATCACGGAGTTCTTTTACACCAATCATGTCTGCAGTCTCTGCTAGAAGTTTTGGTCCCATCAGCTCAACAAAATCTTCAAAATCCACATGGCCACCCACTTGGGACAAGATGAAAGATTGTGTGTAAGAACTCCATAAGTTAGCCAAGACCAGCACTCACTTTGCATTTCTGTGTGCCCCAGAGAGCACTTGGCTCTCCAAGAAGCAAAGCACAGAAGGTGTGGGACAGTGGAAGGAAAAGCAGAGGTAGTTTCACCCTGTGTTATGGTCTAGGCTGCCATGGACTCTCACACCCTTATTGCATCACATACTACATATTAGAGGCTTGATCGTTCTAGTGCTTATAGCAACTCTCTGCTGCGCCTGTGCCAAAGGGCACGGCAAGGGCACAGCATAATGTTCCTGCATGGCCTGGGCAGTGCCCTGCAGCAGTGGTGGAGTTCTGCTCCATTACAGCAACTAATGCAAGTTCAACTGTTTATTCATTGTATTAGTTCTTTTACTTGTTAGTGCCCTGAGAGCTGTCAGCAACACTCTCAAATTCCCAAGCACTCATGTGCCAGGGTTATCAGCTGCTTTTGTGTGAATGGCTGCATATGTCACAGCTGTTTTCCTTCCCTTGACCAAGTAGCTTGTCCTTTCAACATAATCCTGTGTCAGAAATAACATGCACTAAATATGCTTTTCCTCACCTGGCTGAGGGTGATACCCGGCACTGCCACAGATGAGAGGTGACAAAAAATGATGGTGAAAGACAAGGGCCACAAACACAGTTACAGTGAATCAGATGCGTTTGTCACATCTTTCCATGACTGCAGCAGATGCTCCCATCCAATGCTGCCAGCACAGCTCACTCGCAGCCCATCCCCAGGCACACAGCAGATACACAAAAAACCACCACAGAGCAACAGCCCATCCATCACCCATCTGATCAAAGCATTCCCATCTTACCAAGCTCGCTTTTCAGTCTGACACCATCTGACAACAGCTTCAATGTGACAATACACAGAACCTGTGCACCAGTGTCTGACTGCCCACATCAAGGGCAGTTTTATATCTGACAACATAAGCATGAAGGACAACCCTTCCACTCACTGTTCCCATATACAGCACAGTCCACACAGTCCCTTTGATAAGCAAAAACAAAGGCATTGACTTCTAGGGACCACAAACAAAGAGGAGAGATGATAAGGAGTGAATATCAGAACCAAAGATGAGAGGGGAAAAATCCAAAGGAAAAGAGGCAGCCAGAGACCAAGAGAGTCTGAGGCAATGATGCAGGGCACAGCAGCAACAGGCAGATACAGCTAGGTGTGTATTACTCACGGTTCATGTTGATCTGCTGGGAGAGCTCTATTAGCTCCATCTCAGTAGGCATGTAGCCCATGGTCCGCATGCAGTTCCCCAGGTCCCTGCAGTTAATAAACCCATCCTTGTCTTTATCAAACTCCTTAAAGGCTTCTCTTAATTCTGTGGGAATGGAAGAACAATATTGTCAGTGACAGCTTGAAATACCTTTTCCAAGAAACCTCTCCAGAATGAACAGCACTTTATGAAGCCAGACTCTCTAGGATTCTCAGTATTTTCCCACCCGGTTTCCCTGCATGAGACAATGACTGGAGCAAAGTTAAGCTCTTCTGTCAGCAGCACTGATGACCCATTCCTTACAGGAGAGCTTCCTTGGACTACAAGTGTCACAAACTGTTCATTGCTAAACTGTGCTCCCTAAAGAAACTGCAACTATTAAGTTTTTCCAACTTTTACTTCTGCACTCTATTATATACCCCTCACTGTAGGGATTATCAGGTAAAACAGCTTCCTTGGAGCTGTTTTAAAATATTTAACGTATTTAAAATTATGTTACCATATTATAGTATCATGCTCCACAACGCTTTCTGCGGGAGCTGGAGGGACAGCAGTTCCCTAACAGCCAATATCCCATTACCTACTTATCCTCCCACCCTGAAGAATCTGAAATGGATGCAAACTCCTTCACAGTCAGCACTCTTACGGTTTTATACATTATTTCTTTTGCTGGGGTTTCCAGGAATTATTCCAGTAAACATCTCCCTTGATTTGCCCCAAATTATTTGAACCCGTGGGGACCAATATGGAAGGGCCAGCCAATAGGTTTTCCCTGGGCAGGGAGAAAGGGGACACAGAAGGAGCAACAACTTTTACCTTCAATTTCTTCCGGACGCAGTTCTCTATCCTGCAAAAAGAGAACACACTGTGTTAAAGACATTTGTTGGCCACAAACATAGTTTCAAAATAGCACTTGTTGGTACAAAGACTTCTGGGACAAGCCAGAAAGTGAGAGAAGAAACAAGAAGGTGATGACATGTTTAATACCATCTACCTAGGAAGGCTTCCCAGCTTTCCTTCCCAAAGAGAGGGGTGTTAACCTGCACACATTTCTCTGGAAGCCCCTCTCCCTCTCATCTGGTGGACAGGGGGATGATAGGTGGTCCCTGAACAGAGTAGACCTGGACCAACACAGCAAGATGTGTGGCCTCCCCACTGATGGTACTATTGGCACCTTCATGAAGCTCCTACATCATTCCCCAGCACCAAGTTCTGGAGCAGAGACTGTCCCTGAAGCAGTTATGATCTCCTCCAGAGCTCTAATTGTATTTCTACTGCCGCTCCTGCTGACACACACAGATCAAAACGACTGGAAGCAGTCCTTGTAAACAGCCTGTCTAGACCATCACCTGCTCAGATCACTGCTTGATCTCTGTCCTGGCAGGACAGCAACAGCCATGAGGTCTCTCGCAGCCAATGTCCCAGTGACATCTCTTACGGTCTGTCCCCACAAAAAGGTAGGAACTTCCCCCTTCCCCCCAAGCCTCAACTCCATATACAAGCATTTTGAAACCAGGCATGAAGGCAGACACACAACATATACATCATCAAGGTCATCTTCAAAGGAAACAGGACAAGGATTCACCATGTTCAGGAAACACTGCGACTTCAAACATCCAATTTGAATTTCTTGGAAGAAGGGGGAGGATATAAAAGAGTATAGGAAAGTTCCAACACTGCACCAGGAAGAAGAGATGAACATGGAAATGCACTGCTTTCTGGTTTAAATGCCCTTTCTAATTCCTCTTATGGCTCCCAGGCAAATCCAAAACATCTGAGAATTTGGAAACACAGAAACGCGATCTCTTTTGTCGTCTCATTCTTGACTTTTCCCCTCAACCATGCGGAGTTTCTCCTTGCCTTCCAGGTGTCCTCCAGCCTCACCACATGTCCCTGGAGACGGTGCCTTTGATCAGTTTGAGAAGGATGATCCTTTTCTATTTAACCGCAGGCTCCTCTAGAAACTCTAATGGCAGCTGCTCAGAGTGCATAGCAAACTAGGACACACACTGGTTTACGTCTGTGCAGAAGTGGGCTGTGCCAGAGAAATGACCAGCTTGCCACTCATAACCTTCCCAGAGGCATCTCTGTGCTGGATGGAACTGTCGGAGCGTGCTGGCTCTGCCATTTCATCCTTCACAGACCTGGTATTTTCAAACATGTCATCCCATTTGTTCTGCTTTCATCAACACCAAGTAATAAAACAATTCAAACTCCTTAGACTGGATGCAGGAGACCTGCCTTAGATAAAAATAACAGAAGAAAACCATCCGTAATAAGTTCCAGCACCTTATGCACTTTATTCCAGCGATTGCAAAGACTAATCCCTGGAGATAGTGGCTGGGTGCGCAGCAGGTGCAGGGCTGTGAGTGACAGCATCGCAGTGCAAAGGGTGCCGTGACTCACCCACGGCAGCCACTGTCTTGTGAGAGTGGCCAGGGTAGGACCCGGGCCTTCCTCCAGCACAGTCCTCACAAGACCATCCTCCTCCTCCTCCCCCCTCACTGAAGACCATGTTGCAACTGACATCAGTGACACTTGTCAGAATTGGGGGCTTCAGCACCACCTCTAATTTTGCACACCAAAGTATTTGCATTTGCAGGGTTCTGAGCAGATCTTTGCACATGAAGATTCTGCCATCAGAAAGCCACAGACTGCAAATGCAGAAGGAGGGGGAGGGTTTATGTCCCTCCAAAAATCTGATTCAAGTGATAACTATTGTCATGAAGACGTTTTCTGTTTTAAATTTGAAAGATCCCCTAAAATGATTAAGGATTAAAATTGTTTGGGATAAAATGGGCTGAATCACTCTAAAGCTTTTGGAGAGCATATGGGGAGAGGAAGGAATAAAACTATTCCAAGAGTTTAGATCCTAGATAGGAGCAGAGGTGACCCCCAGAGAGTCCATTATGCTTAATGTCTTACCCTCATTTATTTCTGTTCTATGCACAATAAATCCTGTCAGCCTAAAGAGTCAATAAAAGTAAAGCTGTTTATTAGATGCACTTATTCTACATCAGGGTACTTAGAAACAACATTAATCCTATTTTAGAGATCTCTTAGGGTACAGTGAGCTTCCATGGCCTAAGCAGGATGGACACTTGTCCAGTTGTCCACTAGGGAGCTGGACCTATCTCCTGTGACAGGTGGCTCTGTGTAGGTCAGCAAATGTGCTTGTGTGAGAGTGTGTTTCATGTTTTAGTGACCTGGCACAGGGACTATGTGATCACATAGTGGCTGAAGGTTAGGAAGAACAAAAAAATAAGCCCTTTGATCAATAATGACACATAATGACTCTTTTTTGAGTTGTTAGTTGAAGGAGAGGTTTCAGAAATAAAGATCTACGTCTCTCCTACGGCTGTAGATGAACATATCAACACACAAGTAAAACAGAGGTTTCTTACAGAGGCAATAAAGCTCTGGTTCTGAGATAATTGCAGTGAGCTTTGTTTCACCACAAGAACATGAAGGGCACTGGGTGAGAATATACGACAATGCACGCATTGACTCATACATATCCATAAAAGGTGTATTAATCATATGTTTCTGTTTGTCTTTAAATTCATGTTATTGTAGGAGTAGAAGGCTTGGGGACAAAAGTATGTTTTAGTTCTTGTAAAGACACAATATTGGGGTGCATACATAAAAGCACATATTTGTATTGTTTGTATATAAACGCATACATTGGATGCATACGAACACATAGTTAGAGTAGGTGTGACTGAATGAATAGATATGGTTTTGCTATTTCTCTCTCTCTTTGTGGGAGGGTAAGAGCATTTGGTAGCCTGGCACTATTTGCAAATATGAGGACAGCCTGATGTTCCTTGGTTTAACTGGCTGGGATTGCTGCAGCGTGAGGCTGGGTATGCCAGTGCACAAGAGATTGTGGTTGGGTATCTGTGAGGAGGCAGCTGTCTGCTTATTTCTGCTGGTACTAGTGTGCTCACTGTGAACTGATAGGAGCGGTATCAAATATGGACAGCTTGTTCCCAATACAGATGCCCTGATTTGCATTTAACCAGCTATTTAGGCCTTAAATGCTAATCTGAGCCTCTGGGAATGAGAGGTGGGTGTCTTGCTAAAATAACAGCTTTGAGCACTGGACTCTTCCCGAGTCGCTATGATTATGCAAGTCCTGAAGTCCTAAAACCTTTTCCTGAGCCCATATGATTATGGCTACTTGAGTGTAGGCTTGGATCTATCTTCCATAGCTGCACTTTTAGAATCCTCCTTTCTTAGTGTTTAGGCACAAGGGTATCTGTACATCCTTCAGGTCAGACATTTGCCTGTGGTTGTATTTGCACTTGGAGCTGGAGCCAGGATGCTCGAAACCCAGGGCTGGGAGTTACAGAGCTCCACACAGACGGAGCACGGGGGAGGTTCTGCATCCCCGACTCACGTCCACATGGCTTTGTGAGTGTCTCACCCCGCTTGGTTTGACTTACGTACAGGCTGCCTGTTTTCTGCGAAGCCCTTCCTCAGGAAGATGCATGCTGGCCCCAGCAGGTTGTGCATGACGGCGCAGTTCTGGGCCAGCACCATGAGCGGACCCTGGTACTCGCAAGCCGACGACCCCTCTTCACTCGTCTGGACAGCTTTATAGCTCGTCTTCTCGTCATGGCGGATCTTCCCAGCCAACCAGCAGCAAGCAAACAACACAACAGAGGATGTTACCTCCCCATCTCGTTCCTCTGAAGTTTTACTGAACCGCCTCGCAGAGACATAATTGCTAAATTTCTTGCATCTGGTGCACACTGCGTCCCCCCCACCAGCCTATTAGGATTTGTTCAGAAGCAGTAAGTCCAGGAGTTCACTTTCAAAAGCTGATAAAAGAACAACCTAGCACAAGAACTTTGCTTTGAAATGACATCAAACTCTCAGCACTGCTCGCATCTACCCAGACACAGCCCAAAGTGCCACACTCCCACAATCAGCCCCCAGAGTTAACACTGCCTTGAATGAGCTGCAAAGGACAAACACATCCCAACTTAACAGTACGTGTGCCAGCCCGTACTCCGGGCAAACCTGCTGGCAGAGCCACATTGGCCAAGACGTCCCCAGGAGACCAGGCAGAGCCTGCACAAAGCCACTGCACAGGCTCCACGTTACATTTCAGCAACACAGCATCACACGCTTCATCACATTATCGAAGACCGTTTACAGCATCAGGTGGCTCTGGCAACTGCAGGCTCACGCTGCCTGTGCAGCTACTAATTAGTTACATCCTCAGGGTTTGAGACACTTACTGCCCTGGCCTCTTCTAATCACTGACAGTCTCAAAGTGGAGATCAGGCATGGGCACAACATTTTCGTGTGTTTGCATTTGCACATTTTCCTAAGTGCACATGTCCTGCTAAGCTAAGGCTCCAGAACAGAATCCAGCAGTGGATTTTATAAGGAGGCACTGCTTTCCTTTTATAGAAATGCATTTCCCTGGCTCTACAAAAAAACTCTTATCCTGATATTCCCATGCAGCTATAAAAAGCCAACACAACCCACAGGACCCTTGGTTTTACAGAACAAACATTAATCATACACCAGATTCCTCTTCAGGAATGATTCTACTTTTACAGCCAGGGGTGATCAGAGAAGCTCTGTCAATTGTCATTGTCTCTATTAACCATTTCCTTAAAGCCTGAGGTACGTTTTCAGGCCTAAAGACCAGACATAAAAACCCCCCATTCACATGTGGCTGAGACTATTGTATCTACTCGCTGTGTCTGTCATGTGCTATTACACTGCATGCATGGTTTGTAATTCACCTTTTTGTACACAGTCTTACACCAATCTGCTCATGTATAATGTCATGTGAATAATATCAAGCATCAAAACAGAAATAACTCAAAAAGCAAGCCATGGAGAAAGAAAATGATGAAGCAGAAAACTGTTTTCGTTGCAGTCATGGATGAGAAAGGAATCTGTCTCTGATTAATTCTGACACATAGGACACTTGTCCTTAAGAAACTGAAAGATGAGCATCCATCCACGAATGGCATATTACTAGCTCAGCTAAATGTCAAGGCATCTGTGTTGAACTACACAGCTTTGTGACATCAGTGCAATGTATTTTCAAAATTATCAGCTTTATTTCCTGGCACATTTTTCAGTTTAATACACCAAATAATATGAATCACTTAAATAGCCCACATTAGTTCTGTGTTTAATTCCAGTGAAGCCACGTGAAGGATGGAAAGCCCCACAGCCCCAAATGTTTGTTTTCTGACATTTCCAGCCAATAGTTTATTACCAAGCTATACAGCAGTACCTCATAATAGCCATCCCATTATTTTTCTGTCTCGACAGAGGTTGCCAGTTTGATGAAACAGTTGCCAAGAGCCACTGAGGATTGTGACCAGACAAACTGCCGCAGTGCCAGAATATCATGGTGAACAGCTCAGCAAGGGTCCCTGCCCTGTCCTGCCCTGCCACTGCAGGCAGGATTTATGGCATTCAGTGTTCCCTCTGCCAGCAGTCTCACAGGTTCTCCTGCAAATATCCACTCAAGTTCCCTTCACCATGTTCCTTCTACATCCCAGAAGAGTGGGGAAGGGAGCTGTGATATTGGTGTGGGGCAAAGAAACATCAGCCACCCATTACAGAGGAAACAGCAATGTGCATGACAAAGAAAATGCAAGGATAGGACTGGGGAGATCAGGCTTTCCCAGTCCCTTCCCTGAGCGAAGGACCACTGGCCTTCCTGGCCCTTGGCTGTGTCAGACCAGCAGATTATGGAGTGGGAAGAGACCTGGTTGATCTAGAGACAGCCAAAGCAGTGGAGAGGTGTGGTAAAGTGAGGGACCTGGTTGCCAAGGCTTTTAATTTCTGCACAGCAGAAGCACACCAGGATTCACTTCATTTTCCTGCCTGAGTGCCAGAGGGACTTTGCAGAACAGCAAGCCAAGAGGGGCCTCCATCCCAACCGCGGTATCTCTTGGAGAGAAAAGCAGCCAGGATGGCTTCCACGATCACTGGGGGGACACTGTGACAATAGGAAACTGAAGATTCCAACAACAGACATGGAGTCAAAGCCTGAACAAGCAAGGTACCCTGGTGTCAGCAGACCCAGACCAAGCCAGCTGGTGCCTGGAAGTGAATCCCAAATTTTGGGTTGACATCATATATTCAAGAGTTCAGACTGTCACCCAACAGCAGCTTCCACACACGCTGTCTGCAGTCCCTCCTGTTTCCCATTTCAGCAAAATGAGTTTGCTCAAGGTAAAATCTGAGAAAAACAACTGGGATCATATAACAGCCAAGTGAAGCTGTGCAGTGTTAAGACTGATCTGCAAAGTCTCCACTATAGTCATGCGTATTGCGATCAAAAGAATGGCAGAGCACCAGGACCTGTCAGGATGAGTGTGCAAGGCCTTATTTCATAGCTCACTAGAGTGATGTCTGAGAAATTCTCTAATTCAGCTTTGCAACTTTTCCTCTTCAGTCCTGACATCCCAGGTCTTTTAACTAGGCACAAAGTGAGTTATTCGAAGCAGCTTTTAGGCAAGAAAGCATAAATTACCTAAAAGACTGATGACACAGAATTTACAGGTTCTTGAATTCATTTTGATTCAAACAGCCTCGCTACATGTCAGACTTTAATTGCAGTCGCCTTGTACAGCTGCAGCCAACTCCTTTTATTCTAAGTTGGAGGCGACCTACAAGCAACCAAGTTGGTTTTTTGTACGTGCAACATTTGGGTGAACCTCAGTTACTTCTACGTCTCCCTGCAGGTCACCCTGACCTAGGGATTGGTCTCAGCATTGCCAAACTTTTTGGTGATTAATTCCCTCATCAAGTATCCCAGTTCCCCCACAGCAGCACTGTGCCATTACTGGCTTTGTTTACAGCAGCCAAGATAACAAGCAAATTGTGTTTCTACACAGAAGAGGCCAACATTCAACCAAAAGAATCACTCTGCCACGGAGGTCCTCTCCCAAACAGCTCCGTCCCAGAGGAGCTTTCCCACAAGCAAGGTCTCCTGGATGGAGCATCTTGAGGGCAGTGGCATTTCACTGTTGTCAAGGTCTCCAAAGAGGCAGCATCTCATTGCAATACTTTGGATGATCAGCATAACTTTATCGTGTATGGAGAGTGAACTGCATAGCTTTTTGCTGAGCTATTAGATTTGCAGCAATGCCAAGTGAGAACCATGTGGCTGACAGGTACACAGTGCTGCAAGATCTCACTCAGTCAAACAGGAAATGTTTCTGGGGCATGTCATTCCCATTTCAACCCAGTCCACAACAGCAGAATTATTCCTGAATCTAATTTGTCCCAGGACCACTGTAATATCTCAGCACAGAGCAGACTGTGGGCTGAAGCCTAATAGATGTATGTGG
Organism: Pachycephala philippinensis; assembly: GCA_013397055.1. NCBI lineage: Eukaryota > Metazoa > Chordata > Aves > Passeriformes > Pachycephala > Pachycephala philippinensis. Next base: position 109,203 of record VWZT01014324.1, read on the forward strand.
CAGCTCGCAGAAGAAGTCCAGCTGGGCCCAAGTGTGCAGACACATGGGCCGTGCTGACGTGCAACATGATGCATGAACACACAGCCAGGGCCCAGTGTATTCTCTCAAAAACAGATGCATGGACAAACAGAGCAGAGAGAAAAAAATGCTTCTGTGCCCAAACACCTACCAACGAAACTAATTGTGTGCATATGCAAGGATGGATAGACATAAAAACATGTGCATGTCTACATACAGACTTCTGTGAGGACACGCACTAGAGGGTGAGCACACACACAGCACCATACAAGCAAGGGTATGTGTATGATACACAGAAATTCCCCTCCTGCACTCACAGCAAACCTGCTCAGGTGCTCGGGATGCCTATGTAGAGACGTAAAGAGGTAAGGACACACATGTACCTCAGATGGGCCGACAAGTGTGCATACTCTTACACAGCAATGGCAACACGTACAGACACATGACCCTTCACACCTACATGGATATATGTTCCTACACCCATGACACACGTGATTACTCATGCAGGTAACTCTCAACTGAAGCACGTGCACACGCACAAACTCACACATACACACACACATCAAGATGCCCCGGCAGGAGTGTGCCAGCACACCATGCACATCAATAAGCACATACTCGCACGAACCCAGATGATATATGTACACACACAGTGAGCAGGACACGAGCCTACACACACATTTATTTACGCACATTATGGCTCTCAGCATCCTGGCCTCTACTGGCTGCACTTGCATGAGCAGCTCTTATGGAAAAAGTCTGGTGAAGAGAGCTGAACCCTTCATACTCATCTCTGTGTTTCTCCCACCTCCCATTCTCATCTTCCCACAATGTCACCCATCCCCAGAAGCAGGACTAGAAATGAACAGCGCACTTTGATTCAGGGAACATACCTTTTTAGAGAGGTTTCTCAGTGGAGACTTCACACAGTTGCCCATAATATGTTGAGGCTGCCTTTCCGGTGGACTTGGTTATAAAGGAACTGAAGCAATTGATCCCATTAAAGGTATTCCTTGGGAGCAAAGCAAGAAAGGCAGCGCCAGGCAAATCCAAACAGCTACTGGCTGCTGGGGCTTTCCCTCTTCAGGGAGCTTTTTCTCTCTCTGCCTCTCTCTCTCCGTATTTTACTTTATGTTCACTTGAGGAGATGAAGCAGGAAGGAGAGGGAGGGGAGAGAAACAGACAGAAAGAGAGGGAGAGAGAGGGAGAGAGAGAGTGAGTGAGAAAGGGGGAGAGAGGGAGGCGGGTGTATAATCTACATCAGATTAATGTTCAAATCCCTCCCACCCCCCTCAATCTGCAGGCAAGATTGTTTCACTCATAGGAGAGGGCTGTTTCAGGGAGAATTAAAACAGAGAGGCAATGCAAGAAGTGATGTCAGTGATGAGTTCAGTGAATCTAGCTAGTTTGGGTCCCCACAGCCTCTGAACACTGCATCCCTACTCACCCCCCCTTCTAACTCCTCTCAGTTTTTCAATCACCACAGCACTAGGCTGGCCAGAAGGCAATCCACTTAGGGGCTTGGAGCAAACCACGGCTCGTTTCAGAGCAGAAATGGACCATTTATCTGGGTGGGACCTGTTTCAACTTATAAATACCAGCAGACCTAGAAGTGTCTGATTTTTTTCCTGTCATGCTGGAAGCAAGCCTGGAGACAGCAGTCCTAGGACCCTACAACACTCTTAGCCCCAGGACAGTAATATTTAACCACAAGGGAGAGACCTTGAGCCAGTCTTGCAGTAAAGTTTTTTCAGCTTTCTGCAAGTAAAAATCAATTGGCAGTTTAATCTGCACAAGTCTGCCAAAGATGGGCTCACACCTGAATCCTGAATCTAAACAGCCCCAGGTTAGATAGTGTGAATCAAAGAATTTTGATGTCAGATCCATCCATTCCATTTGCAAGATCCCAACTCCTGGAATAAATAAGAGGCACCTGAACCTAGAGCTGGCTCTAAACTTTGGACTTTATTCCTGTAGCGTAGAATAATCTCTGAAAGAAAAGGGATGAGTCCCCAATACATTTTCTCCTGATCTCAGGCTGAGCATAATAGCATTCAGTCTGAAAAGAGATTTAAATTGCATAAGAAACACATCATCACACGCAGGCAACAGGATCTGAGCAGGATAGTGAATGCACCTTTAGCTATGAAGGCACCACAGGTGCAGCTCCACAGTGATTAGAAGAGCCACCTCCTTCAAATATTGTGGAGACCAGGATGACACTGATCTTACACCCTGTTATGCAGCAGGCTGGTTGGACACTCAGGTGTTCAGCTGAAAGATTTCACATCTTTGTTTGCAAGTGTGGTTCCAAACAAAAGCTTCTACAAAGACCTATGCCGTGGGCTGAGTATTTGCACCACATGCTTTTTGTGACGGAGCCAAGGACTCACTCTCCTGGCAGCTCTAGGGCTGTAGGACAGAGAAGGATGAACTGTCAATGTCATAACAAAGCAGGGATTTCTCCTTCCACCCTGATGGTGCTGTGGCAAATTAAGTAAGATTCTAAGGTGACTCAACAGTTGCTTTAGAGTTTAGAGGCTTCTTCCACCTAAGCAGATGAGTTTAGGAGTCCAAGTATGACAAAAGTCCACAACTTCTCCAGTTCCAGTCACAGACAGAAGTGCACGGCCATAGGGGATGGTGTTCCTTGCTCTTCCTTGTACTAACGGCTTCCCAAGAGTGAAGGCAGTGGAACAGCCTCCTCTCAGATTCCCTCAATGCCTTCTTCATTGAATGACCTGGGTAGGAGCGGCACAAAGGTCCACAGGCTCTCCAAAACAAGAAGCTGCAGCAGCAGATGCTGGAAGACACTCCTTGTCTGCCCCTTGTACCCAGGGCTGACTGAGAGGGGGACAGAGGGGAAGACCTCCATAGCAGAGCCCACCCACGCTAGGCTGGGAAGCGAAACTCTTCCTGAGCTGGGCCTGTCTCCCACTGTCACAGGAGATGCTGAAGAAAAATACAGTCACTCTCTGGGGACTGTGCCAGCCCTGGGCCTTGCAGTGGGGGACTTCAGCAGGAGGATACTGAAACTCCCAGCTGCTCTCAGGTTTCCATCTTTAGCCCTATTTCTCTTTCCCCTCTTAAAGCAGCTAATGGGAGGCTGATCTACCCTCCAACAAAGTGCCAGTCATTAATAATGTCCTCTGTCAGCTGGAGCCATTCCCCAGGCTCCTTGCTTATCGACAAAGTGCTTGTCTCCCTTGAGCAGAAGTTGCCACACAGCGAGTGAGGCGCCTGGGCTCCTTCCCGAGAAAAACTACTTCAATTCCAGAACAGAAAAGAGAGAGAATTGCCTTTCTGCTGCTAATGAATCTCTCCCTGACAGGAAGCACAGGGGCCAGGAATGCCCTGCAATTGAGAAGTGTCCATCTCCCATATTGTCCCAGAGAGAGGGAGGGAAAGAAAGGGAGTCAGACATCTCCTGCCAGAAAAATCCATCACAGTTCTCAGACTGTTGAGGGACAGCTTTGGAATACAGCTGTGTAGTGTGTCTTACTGAGCTCTAAAAACCTCTGACTACTAGCTTGTAGCAGAGCATTCAGAGCCAGCCACCGTGGTACATCTCTGTGTTTGCCTGCTCTCCAGCTTTTCTTCCCTGCAGTTACAGGCAGTTGTAGGAAACATGCAAGGCAGAGTGAGAGGGCTGAGACCTGCTGCCAGGCTTGGCCGGGAGTTCGCAATCCAGGAAGGGAAGAGGGAACGGGAGCCCATTTGCACCAGGTTTGCAGCACAGTCACAATCCTTCGAGTTCTGTAAGAACTCTAGTGGAGCTGCAAGGGGCCCAAGAGATGCGATCGTAAACAACTTTTTTTATCTCATTTACGCTGACTCTCTTAAGAGCAACTGGGCAGGACACCGCAATCTACCAGACAGCCCCTGCTGAGCTCTGAGGAGGAAAATCTCTCTACAGTGGGATTGTACTCCCATCACCACCACAGGCAGCTTAGAGATAGGCAGGAAAGTGGAGTTGGCAGAAAGGCCATTAGAAGATTAGGTTAGAAGGAACATATTTTCTCCCTTCCTCCAACTGAGGCTGCTGTAAAGAACAGGATGCTGAGAATAAGTGTGTCAGAAACATTTCTGTGTAGGTGCTGATTTGTGGGTATGCCTATATCTGGGGTAGTCAGTATGCATGTGGGAGGGCTGCACATGCATGTATACTGGTTTTCCCACACTGTTCTTTGTGGCAATCACACTGTTCTTTTAAGGTCTGTGTCTCTGTTGTAAACGTTCTAAAAATCTGTAGGAACTTTGTGAAATGTGAGTCTTGATGCTGTTCATGCACCCTCCCTTTCTCCTGAGGTCCAAAGTGGAGAGCAAAGACCTCAGGGGATGTAGCTTGGCACAGAGCAAGGTCTCAGCTCATGGCAATGAAGCATTTGGCACACTGACTGACCTGAGCACAGGGAAGGGAGAAGGCTGGGTGACTTGGCATTGAACAAGGAATGATTTAGGTGGTTTAATATGTCTGGATACTTTAAAAAGCAGCAGTGCTGTGCTTTGGGCTGACACCTTTGGCAGAAATGCTCATTTCACAGGAAAATGTTGGAACCCATCATAGCTAACTGCTTGGCAGCTGCCGGAAACTTTATCCAGTGGCAGCAAATATCCAACAGACACAACAGAAAGAACAAAATCAATCCAAAACATGTGATTGCCTATCAAACTGTAGCTTTGCTTGGCAAAAATTTTCAGTGGAAGTATGGATTTGTACAGGGACTGTTCATATGCTAGGCCTGTTTCAGTGCACAGTCCTTCATGTGCTGGAACATTACATCATTGTTCTCAACACAACATAAAGACTGCAATGTCAGTAGGTAGTGGGTAGTGTATAGTAAAGCAGGGAAAACTCTCTCCTAGCATCTTTTCACTGAAGTCCATGGTTCTACTAAGAGCCTGTTAAATGCTTCAAACATTTAGTATTTTAAAATACACCATCTTACTTGATTTATCTTAAGAGGGCAGAAATTTTTGTTGTACTTTTTCCTATCCCAGAGTGAAGAGTGCATATATGGATTAGCAGCTTTCAAATCTGCTTCCAATCACCCTTTATCTGCTGCCTATAGATCTCTGTTTTAAAGGAAAAATATAGTTCTACAAGAAACTGTCTTGTTTACTGAATGGCCTCAGATGAGCCTAAGCATTTGGATTAGGTAACATCCTCCGGTTGCCAGTGCTGTCAAGGATCTCATTTTGAAGCTCCCAACCACTGGAACATGCACTGGCACTCCAAACTTCTGCAACTGATTTCCCTTTCTTCTTCTGCATCAGCTCTCAAGTGCTTTTGCTGCACATTGAGTTGTGTCTTCTAACCTCAAAAGAACCTTGGATGGTTCCATATGCCAGTCAGACAAGTACAGGTCCATCTCAAGGGGAGGCACCAGCAGGTATTGGTGGATGCAGTCCAGATTCTCATCTAGGGAGAGGAATATTTCTGCAGAGAGTTTGGGAACTTTCTTTTCTGTCAACTGTTCCAGGAAGAAAGTGTTGCTGACACATGCTGTGAATAATATTCTCCTCCATTAGAGCAATTGGATCATAATCAACCACAAACAACAGAATGTTTATTAAAAAGACCAAGGATATTTTCTATCCCTCTCAAGGTAACAAAGCCTGGACTGCCTGTCAACTTCTGTTTAGAACAGCTCTGTCTGTAAATAGCTGGCTTCATTTTGCATTAGATGAAAATAGATGGGAACATGCCTTCTCTTGACACCTTCCCTGCAGATCTGATCCAAGTATTTTGTATTAGCCCAACTTCCAAGTTCCTATGCAGGAGACGTGTTGGCCAGAGCACAATGTACTGTGGATATTTGCTGATGATGATCCTAAAGATCATCAATGGGCTACAAAAAGACAAGTACAGACTTGACAGCTCAGAAGCTGCTGAGAGAATTTGTCATGTCTGTGGAGTACAGAGGTTGCTTAAAATAAACCTTATGTGGTCCCTTCTCTTTGCTCCAGAATATGAAAATTTTGTGCCACTCTGTCCAACTGTGACTACTGCAAAAGCAGCTAATTCTGCCTGGCTCCCTCACCTCTTTGGAAATAAGAGGGACAAGGGGTTTCTGTTTGGCTGGCACACTGAGGTGTTACTGAAAACGTGGCTGATCATCAGATGAGCAGAGAGCTGGAAACCAATATCAACCAAATACTCCAAACCAACCCTGTAGCATTATGTGAGATTTGCCACCCTAAAACAGAGATCTGCCTCACTTCTAATTTGAGAAAGGATCTGATAGCATCTTTAAAAGGGTCAAACTGTGTATCCCAGGTCTCTGGCTATATCTCAGCACAGCTGGTCGCAAAGTATCTAAATCCTTTGTGTCTTATTTCAGCAGAATACAGTGGGGTTGCTGGTGGTTTTCTACTTCCTGCCTTCAGCTGTTGTGACACGATGCTTCACATCATTGCACGGTTGCCTGTTTCCTTCCAAGAGCAGAGAATGTATTTTTTCTGTGTGGGATGAAATAATGCTGTGTATTCTTTCCAAAGATGGTTGCAAGATGCAAAGTACTCTAGGGAAGGAATGAGTGGAAGAAATATTAGAATGTCTTCATTCATGGATAGCATTGAGTTCATGGTCTCATGCTGGTGCAGAAAGCTGCTAAAAATCTAAATATGACCATAGACAGGACAGTTCTTTATTTTTAAGTGGGGCATTTGATTGAAATTTGAGGATTACTCAGGTTCATGGGCACTGCTGCTTCTCTCTAAGGTCACAGGAATGTCAGAGGATTATTGAAAGGGAGCCCAAAGTTAGCTAGGCGTCTTTTACTGAATGCACACCATATAGCTGCTTGTTATTGGAAATCAATACCACTCATGGACTCATCAGGGAAAAACAGTTACTGAAACTGGAATGCTACAAAGAACCACAGCTAATTCAGCTGACAGCCTGCAGCCCAGCCACTGCGTCTAAAGCTAAACTTCCCTGACATTGTGTTGAAACCCAGGATTGCATGAAACAAAAATCAGGGTGGTAAAGCTTAACAAAACGGACAGTAGATTTATATAAATGCTGATTAATTTATCACTGAAAGTTTTTTTTTCTCTCCAAAGATGAGTTGAATCTAACCAGAAGATTTGTGTATTTCAGTACATTAGATCATACTGCTGTATTTTTCATGAATAGAATATTTAATGAATGTTCTTTTAGCTTGGTTTTATTTTGATGTCTTTCTGTAGCCTTTTAAAACAGATTTGTTTAAAAAGTAAATCACTGACAAAGATTAATGTTTGCTGGCACACTCACTGCAGGTAGGAGGCTTATCCATTGCCCCTTAGTGATTCTGTACATCTGGCTCACATCCCTCAAGCTCTTTACAAGCAATAAATGTGATAAACTTTCCTCCAAGCTGAGCAAGGGGGGAACTGAGTGGAGATGCTCACGTGGAACGATGTTTCTCTGTGTCTGAGTTCATTACATATAAAAACATGAGACGTACCTTGGAAGGTGTGGCGGGTGTCAGCAGGCAGGTGTGTACGCAAACGCCGACCGATGTTTTAAGCAGAGGAATGCATAAGCGTGTACAGAGGTGGTTGTGTAGCCACAGAGAAGATTTAGCAGACGCTGCACGAGCAGGCTGTGTGTACATAGACAAGACATGTATATGAAGGCTTTTTATGTCAATCTACATGCATGGACATGGGTTGTGACAACTCATGCGGGGATGGAAGCACGGAGGCTGTACGGGCCCCACGCAGGTACCCGGACCCCTGTGAACACG
>VWZT01014324.1:123421-176384 GCA_013397055.1 Pachycephala philippinensis
GCCGCCGGGCCCTGCCCGCCCCCGGCGCGGCGGCGGGCGGGAGCCGCGGGAGCATCGCCGCCGGCGGCGCGGACGGCGAGGTTGGCGGCGGCGTTCCGGGGGCGACGGTGGGGGAGACCTAACTCCCGAGGCTCCCGAGGCTCCCAGGAAAGGAGCTGAGTGCCTCCGAGGGCAGAGCCGGGAAGGCGAGCACCCCTGCCCCGCGGGGTGACCCACCTGCCCACACGTGTGCCCCTCGGAGAGTTACTCCGCGCCGCAGCCGGGACCCAGCACGCTATGGGGGTCGCGGCCCACCTGAGTGCTCCGCCTGTGTGCTCAGCCTCCCGACACCGGGCCACGGTGGACACTGACTCCATAGGTCAGCACCTATAGGTGTAACAGAGAGGATTCAAAGTCTTGATCCAGATTGCACAAAGTTCAGGAGAGGAGGCTGGGCTGCTGCATGCCTGACATAGCTCACAGGAGAAGTTTTGATGCAGCCTTTGGAATGGACATAGAAGTTTTGCTAGGGGACGTCATGAAAGGATACAAAAATGAAGGAGTTCGTACCTAAAAAGCCTATTACTTCTTTGTAATCAAACACAGGTAATTAAGTGGCAACAGGTGGTTCAATAACAATGTTATGTTTAAAAACAGAAAGAGATAATGGCATCAAATCAGACATATGTTTCCAATGGGGAAAGGTCCCAGTTGCTTCTTGCTCATCCTCAGACAGTGATTGTGCCTCACTGCCAGACTTGGATACCTCAGCAGTTTACCTATCCAGAAAGATGAAAGTGTGATTATCGCATAATAAGCTTACTCATGCTCACTCCGCTCTTGCTGGCACATGCACAACATTTACTATGTGATGACAGTCTTCTCTGCAACAATCCACGTGCAACTTCTCTGCAGCCTGGGGTCTCATTGCAGCCTGTGCTGCTGTGCCCCCACCTCTACAGATAGATGTACTGGTCAGGGCAAAGCTGACATGGAAAGAGGAAGATGCTGCAGCCCTGGCTCAGTGTGCTCTATCTCCTCAGATATGCTATCAGCACCAGATGTGCAGCAGCCATGTGCAATTCCTGCAGAAGGGGCCCTCCATCCATCCTCAGGATGGCAGAGAGCAGAAGAGGCTGGCCCCTCTGCCCCTTTCCCACTTAGGACTCTTCAGCAGCTGTTGTGGTGGCTAAATGGGCTGTTGAAGGGGTTCATGGCAGGGATGTTTGTCAAGCACCAACTTTCCACTCAAACCTGCAGTGTCATTTCAGCTCCTAATTATAGCCAAGGTACCTTTTTGGGGTTTTGTTGTGGACTGTTTTTTATTTCAGAACAGGCTACTCCTGTTTGTTATCAGCAGTGCAAAATCACTAGTCGTGGCTGGATAAACATGAGTCCTGGCTTTCCCTACTGCACCTGCATTGCTGGAGCCATGGCTGCTACAGGGGTCGTTCTGCCAGGAATCTCAGAGGCAGCAGGAGGCTGAAATGAACATTTCTCAATAACTCCATGTCTTGGGAATTCCATCAGGATATAACATGGCTTCTAGAGAAGCTGCCGTTTTTGTTGTTACAGCTGGTGCTGATGAGGCATTGTTGTGAGAAAGTCCCACAGATAAGATTCCTCTTTAGTCTGACTAACACTGCCCTCACCCTCCTTGGGGTCTTTTGAGCTATTCCTGAGGACTGTAGTGCCATTTCTGTCTACAGGTGGGTTGTAGCTCCTTGCCTCAATCAACTGAGCATTGCAGAATTTGGAACATATGCCTCATTAGTGAGAAGGGACTCACTAGTGCAGGTGTGATTCATCACTTTGGAGAGCACGTCTGGGATCAGGGCATGAAACAGCTTGACTAACAAAGGCAATAACAATGCAGGCAGGGGCCATGTTACAGAACTGAGTAACAAAACAGCAGCAGCAGCTGAAAAAAATGTGTAATGGGACAGAGTGACAGCACAAAGCAGAAACCTGGCTGTCCACAACACCTGTATCTGGGTTTCAGCTGGGAACAAACCCCGGCTGTTGAGACAATCTGGAGTACATCCTCCCACAAATTCCGTTTGGAGGTTCTTCATGTGTCTCTTTTTCTAGACAAATTAATCTTGGGATCCCAGTGGCTGCATAGCATCCACTGCATACTAAAGAGCTAGTTATTCTGGAGCCAAATGCCAGGGAACAACAGTGCCCCGCTGCAGAGAGAAGCACATTAATTCCAGCACGGCTGAGCAGTGAGATGTGCAGGGATATCTCTCCAGAGAGAGCATGGCTCCACTTCCATCTGGCAGCACAAAAGAGGACAGGCCTGAATCCTCAAGACACGAAGATTATATTATGTAACATTCATGCTCCCTGCTCCCCGAGACAGAGCTAAGTTAAACTATCCGTGTGATTCAGTTCAAGGCCAAGCCAGAGAGGAGCTGCGCTTCCCTCCGGAACCTGGGGGATTCTGGAGTAAGTGAGTAGCCTGAGGCTGGTGGGGGAAGGTAGATCCAATTCCAGCGTGCAATGACAAACAGCACTGCCTGCAAGTGTAAAATCATGGCTTTCTGTAAGAGTGCTTATCATAAAGCATGCCCATGAGCAAATGCACAAGCATTTTTGGGGGAAGGGTTTGGTCAATTCTTTTCAGCTTCACTTGTGCACAGGGAAAATTTTTGACAAAAATGGGAATACTATTAAAACAAACAAGGGCTGCATTGCCTGCCTGAATTCAGGAGAGTGAATTCATTTCAGTTAAAGGCCTAGAAAAGGAGTTCAAAAGTAAAATGTGTGAGCGCTGCCCATAAAAAAAAGTCTTCAGCAAGCTGTTGATGGGAAGGCACAAAATGTCTGTGATGTTTTGCAGCAGTTCTCTTGGTTCTAGTTTCTTAGTCTTTATTATTTCTCTCACCTGCATTTTCAAAAACATAATCATCTCGGGTAAGTATGATATCATACAAACAATTTACTAAAGCAAACTAAATTCTAAGCTGGTCTGGGCTGAGAATCAGGATACTAATCAGGAATCTGTCCTGAAACAGAAGATGAACTGCCTAGCACTCATGTATGGCCTTTTCCCTCCATTGCTTTTAGAGGGTTTCAGAAACACATCGTGTTTCAATAGTCATATAGATGCCATGTGTTGGTCTTCAGGCATATTGTATTTGGACAGGCATGTGTCTCCTCCAGAGGAAGCAAAAGCACTGGCAGCTGGAGATTCTGTTTGCTTGAAGACTTGGTATTGCTCTTTAAGTTTTTCTCCACAGGAGAGGAATAATCCTGACAGTATTACAAAGGCATTATTGTTCCAGCTGTAATCCCTGTGCTCAAATCCACCCTTCAGGTTACTTGCATCCTGGTTGCAAAGAGAGAACTTCCCTTTGTATTTGTCAGGACGGTAGCAAATAGATTGGTTGTCACTGTTTTCTATGGTCAAATAGCATTGAAGGTGGAAAGGCTGCAGCATGATCCTGTAATAAGCCTACAGGAATGGGAAAGGAGGATGAAGGGCAACGGAATGAAAATAACAGTCCACAAGAGAAATAGATGAATGACAGGAAAAACACAATTGTAGAAAAGCCAGATGATGGAGAGATAAGGAGCAGAAGAAGTGTTTAGGGACAAAGGAGAAGCTCCCTATACATTATAATGTAAATATACAGGACTGGCCAGAGGGCCAGGCTGTGCCCACAAAGCTTGCAGTGGGAAAAACAGGTAAGTGCAATCATCAGTGTGGAAGAGGGGATTTGTTTCCAAAGAGAAGCAACAAACCTTTTCACTGTGATGCTTTGTAAGGGCACAGACTTGGGCTTGCCTTTACAGCCCCATGTTGTTGGCACATAAGAGGCCAGTAGAGAAGGAGACCACATTTCACACAGAGGTGATGCCCCAACCCTTTCTTAGCTTGTAAAACCAGATAACAGGAAAGAAGATGTAACAGAAATTCTGCTTTTCAATGGGACAGATACAACTGGACTCTCTGAGCTACCAAGTGTGGCCTAACTTCAGCCAGACTCCTGTGAAGGGGTCCAACCTCCCCTACTCCAGGCATGTAACAAAAGTAAATAATTTTCCTGGAATTACTCCTCACCCTACCTCCTTCCTACACACCCTTTTTGAGCCTCAGTCTCAGTTCACACAGCTAGGAATGCAATTAATTAAGCTGATATAGCTGGCTCAGCTTTACAGTTGTAGAGCCCACAGCTGGCAAACGTCACCTTTTTCAGATCAGACATCTCTGTTGCCAAACCTCAGTCAACTTCACAGTCACATCTCTGTAGAAAGCACTGCTGTGCAAGTGGAGGTGAACCACAAGGCAGGCAGGAAGCACATTAAAGGAGAGGTCTGAGTACAGGTTCTAAGAAAAAACCCCCAAACCTCTGAAAATCACTGAAGCAAAACGGATGTGGTTTTAACAGTGGCAGTGGTCTCTCTCTCCATTTGACACAGTCTCGAGGCATAAAATAATGTGACACATAGTAAATAACAAAGGAATGCCCAATTGGTAGGCTTGTCTTTGGCTTACACTGAAAGCAACAATTAACTTAGGAGGGAGAAAATTAAATCACTTCATAATTTTCCACTTTTCAGAAGACCTGAGCAAAGTTCTTTTCACAAGCTCATGCAGATGTTTTACAAGCACAATAAACTATGTACGTGATGGAGTAATCTCTTTCTGAAATGTGATCTGGACTACAGGATTATGGCTGCTTTTCAGAGAGACAGGTGGACTCTTCAGCTGCATTAAAAAGGATCCCTGATTATCAGGTAAAAAGCCTGCCTTTTTTTNGGAACATTTAATCTTTGCCAGTTAAAAAAAGAAGAAAAAAGGTTATTTATCAATTGCCTAACGAATTAGTTCAGGGAATGGAAAAAGAGCAGCACTGAAGGCCAGATACCTGCAATATGGCTTGGAAGTAGTTTAGGGACAAAGCTGAATAAATTGCTATTCCTTGCTCATTTGCCTGGCAGCCTGATCTCGGGCCAGTCTCCTGGCAAAGAAGACCTCTTGTGTTTATTTTGGGAGAGGGTTATTTTCCAGTGGGAAGCGTATTAAGGTGTATCAAGCTTATCATACATCAGTCCTCATATTTTATTCTGCCACTTTTGATGTGCCTGGGAAATCAGAATAAAAGTAGGTGCTGTTTTCATCCTTTGACTCTTTCAACACCAACAACTAAAATATGAGCTGAACAACTCAACATGTCACGGAACAACTCAGTTATGCAACATAAACTCAGTTATACAACAAAAAGGCAAGAGTATGAAATAACTATGGTGAGTTGAAATTCATTTGGGATCAGCTGGAGTGAATCATTCATTATCTCCGGGGCAGCTGTTCTCTCTCCATAGAGCTGCTCTCTCTCAAATGCTTTATTTAATGAACATTGATACTGGTACATAACCAGCACAGTTATAAGTAGAATATAGCTCCAGTGAGAGACAGGGTTTGGTACAACTGGTTTATAACCAGAAAGAAAGCTGTTACAAAGGAAGTTGAGTTACAAAATGTGGTCAGGTTTCCATTAGCAGCCAGTAGCCCCTTTCAGATGACAAATAGCCCTAGGATGGCAGTGGAGGAAGGACACCTTATTTCAGCAGCAGCTGAAACAGCTCCTATGCAAGCATGCCCACCTCCCTGCTGAGCCAGCAGGCTCACGGAGGGAGAGGGGCAAGATGCTGCTACCAGTGACACTGGCACAAGAAACTAGACAAAGGCACTGAGAATTCCTTATCTTGGAGATCTATTTTTTTTTTCAAGAATTAAATAAAAGACCCAATGTCCTGAATAAAATTACAGCTTAGGTGGTATCACCCTGCCTAAATTGCCTTTCAATTTCAGATAAAGCATTTTGTCAACTGTACAAATAAATTCATTGCAAAATGCTTTGTATTCCTCATTTCAGAGGGGTGCTGTGTTTTGGTAGCAGATCTAACAACCTCTCATTAGTACAATTATCAAGTTATATTGAATAATGTAGGTTTTTAGTAATTTCCAACAATTCCTTTAAACATCTAGAGAAGCACTTCTATTTCATAATTATTAAAGGATCAAGTTAACTCATATAGAATAAGAAGTTTTATCTGTGCAGTGGCAAAAATCAGCTTTACAGTTTTCAGGCAGTCAACATACACCAGTGTGTAAGCAGGGAACTGGTGTCAAAAGATGAGTTAATGACCGCCCTGACTGCCCATGATTTTGCTTGAATCACAAATGATAAATCCTGATTTAAATGCTTCCCCCCCACCCCCACCCAGTGAAGAGTTCCTACAGGGATTTCAGCTTTACTGCACTATGGCTTAGTTCCTTTCCATGTGAAGTGCAGGCAGTAACACCCACTTTCCAAAGGGGTTCTCAGGCTTTTGGGTTAAGAGTCTCTGTTCAGATACAAAGGAGAAAGTGTTGCAGGCTTCTAAAAATCTTTCGATACAGCATGTACAGAAGCTGGAGGAAACAGAAATCTGCCTCTGGATATGACTTCTAAATGCAAACTGTGGACTTGTGCTGTTATGTCCTTTGTCTTTTGAGGCAGGTTTTAAGGAGATGTTAATATTTGCTGTCTGAAGCCCAAGTTTACATCTCTCTTTTATCTGCTTATTAATAACATCAAACTGTTTTAAAACTGTGTTTCCTGCATTCGTTTACTGGAAAGGCTCTCACTTTGGGCTATCTTTTCACTTTGGGCTTTGTTCAATCTGAACAATATATGTCTAAGCTGAATGAATCCTCTGAAAAACATCTCCTTAAGTAAACATGAAGGGTTCATATTCTAAATATGCCAGTTTTAGTGTGAAGGCTCACTCCTAGTTTTTACTAACATATATAAACATTGAGAAGAGCTGGCAACTGCCTAAAGTAGCTGAATCAGTGTAAGAGGAAAGGGAATGTTCATTTACAATGAATTAAAATCTTAAAACCATAATTCAAAAATTTATTATTGGTTAGCAAAAACATCTCTCCTTTATTTCTTTTCAGTGACTTTCTGGGATATCCACTGTCAGGAAACAAGTAGTTGCCAGTTTCCAGGTGTTCTCATCTGTTTACCCAGCTGAGGAAAACCTAAGGCATAGTAGGATCTTATCAACACTGGCACTTTATGAAATGTCTTAATTACCTCAATTTCTTATAGCTTCTTTCACTTTCCAGATGATTTAGAGCTGCAAACAAGGCTCCCAGAAGACTTATAGTGACTGTTCACAACACCACTTAAATATGTACATGACAGCAAGTCACACTCTTTCTAATAATATCAAATATTTAAAAATATACATTGTCTGAGCTTAGACATTTGAAATGTATTGTTAATTTCCAATGGGTTTATGCATTAAAGGCCTGAGGACTAATGACAGTCTAGGCAGATCAAACAAAGGTTTTTCCTGACACTCCAGCTCTGAAGGACTCAAATGTGGATAAGACTGTTATGTAAGACAGGCTTTTGGATATCACTGAAGTGCTTTACAATTAAGATTGAATATTAATAAAAGACTTAAACTGAAAACCTCCAGCTATTAGAAGGATTAGAACTTTGCAGTGGGCTAGGGGAATAAATACAATGTCAAAGCCATTTTCTTGGTTGTGATCAAAGGCAGAAAAGGCAGAAAAGGCTGTGGCAGAAACAACATCTTAGAAGAAGGGGAGTAGAGCTGCAGCATCACATAACAATACTTATTATTACTATTATTATTAGTAGTATTATTAGTATTATTATTATTATTAGCAGCAGCAGTAACTACTTGTGCAGAAGGACAAAACCTAGGAGTGCAGCCTAGAGACTCTTGCTCAGCAATGTACCCTCTGGCAGAAGAGGGGAAAAGCATCTGCTCATTTACACCCCTGTAGCTGTACTGGCTGTCCTGGGAAGAGCATGTGCGAACAGAATTCCAACAGAATTCTAACTCGGTGCTTTTGTCATTCAGTAGTGATATCAGCTCCTCGCACCAGAGCAGTGGCCAAGAGGAATGAGCATGGATGTTTACAGGGCTCAATGTAAAAAAACAAAGTGAGGTTTATTAAATTTATTTTCTGGAGATTGATTCTATTTTTCAAAAACAATATCTCAAGGAAGTGCCCTAAAGGGTATTTATTTTGAGAGCCCAGGCCATTTCTTTGTGATTCTCATGGGAACAATTGCTCTGATAGTTTCATTGTGTTCTACTGAAATATCAGGTTGTAATACACTGTAATCAGGCAAATAGTATTGGCTGCATTTTGAATATATTTCTTACTTAAAAGGTATCCTCCTCTTGGAAAAACCTGGAGACTGACCCTTTGCCAATGTATCATTCCCACATCATGACTTCTACTGCAAGGACTGCCTGTAGTGTGTTCCCTCCCAAGGCATAGCCTTGGCCACTGTAACTGTAAATGATTCAGTTGCCCAGGCTCAGGAGCAGGGACATGGCAAAAGCCTCCATTGGGTTAAGCAGAGACAGCTGGAAATGCGTCACTAATAAGGAATAACTTTGAAAGCAGTTTGGGTGCAGAGGGATTAAGGAATGCCATATGGTATCAGGAATAAAAAGATGCCAAGCAGTGTAACTTCAATGGAAAAGAAGAAGCTACCGAGATGTCCAGAAGAGCTGAAAGTCTGGAAATACAGAAGGCAATTGAGAAACCATAAATTGCATGTGTATGTGCTATAAATCCATGTTTATCTAAAAGCCAGGTATGCCAGTAAAATGGAAGACAAGCAGGAGCTTTATTTTTCTTAATATTCAATTTTGATGCATTTGAAATGTTTAAGAGATTCCAGTCAATCCTGGCAGTGAAAACTCCTTACAAATCTATAGACACTATGAGATAGTGCACTTCACATAAAAATTAAATGTGAAGATTTATTTTCTTTAAGCAAATATAAAAAAAAGGAAAGTGAAGGTGAAGAAATGCATGTGCCTGGCTGATTCTTACGTTTTCAAAGATTACTAAGGGGTGTCTCTCCCAAGATTTTTTCAGAAAATTCAAATTAAGGTCTGTCCTCTTAATAGGGAATTGATTCACCCTCAAAATTTTTAAAGCTTTTAGAAGGTTCAAAGAAGCAGCCTCTGGTAGTCATCCAGTCCAGAATTAAGTGCAAGTCAGATCTAAACTCCATGAAAACACAAAATACGGCATACAAGAGATCTGAGAGATGTAAGCACGTTTAGCTCAGATCAAATCATGGAGAACCACACATGCTCTATGATAATAACCAGGATGGACCAAGAAAATATTTGGCATGCAGAAGAAGATACGAGAAATGTCATGGATCAGCTTTGCACATTTTGCCAGCAGCAGCAGAGCTTGCACAACACGGACGAGACCTCTGCAGTGCCACCTCCAGTGAACTGTTCATAGGGGGAAAGCGCAGTGTTGCAGTGGGAAATGAATATGCTATCAGCTTTAAAGGAAATGAAACATTTATTAAATTGGGCAATGGCACATGAGTACTATGCTAGATGCAGTCTTACGTGCAATTAAAAAATAAAACAACAAATAGAGCAAGGGATATCCAGGTAAAATTCAGAGATTACACTGATAAGTCTGTCACTATTAAAGGATTATAGAGACTAGATATATGAGTAAATAGGAGACTGAAGAACATTTAAGGGTAGTGGCAAGAGTATTGTTTACTGTGCCAGAGGCACAGCAAGCCCTAGACTTAAGCAAATGGCAGCACAGGTAGGAAAGTCGGTACAACACAGAATGCAAAGAAAAGTTTGATACTGATTTACCAGCTGAAAGACACCAGTCGTATCTCTAAGACTTTCCAGTGACAGAAAAGCTTTTTGGTCTCAATCACCAACTAAGTAAAAAAGACAAGTGACAGAGAAAACCCAACATGCTTCTTTCTCAGTGGTACTGACACCGTATTGTGTCACTGTGGATAACTTCCAGTCTCCATTATCCTCACTTCAACGATGTGGTGGAAATCAGTATTATAATAAGTTATCGTTTAGTGGCAAATCCTTTTGATAAAACCATTGCAGTCAGATGCTAATATGTAAATAATATCAGATAATTTGATCTGAAGCAAGTAAATCCAAATTACTCACAATGAATTAAAATTCTAATTGATCCTTAGGAAACTGTCAATTAGATTTATTTCTTTTTTACAATCTAAAGATACGTAAAAGGAGACTTGCCTGTACCACTGCTGTAATAATTAGCTGAAGCTTTCAGGCCAGTAGTATCTATTGGTTCATATATTAGTGCCCTCTTCTACCTAACGGACTTTGCATCATTTTATTAATAAAGTTCTAAAGTTCATTACCACTTCAATTTACTATCCCTGACTTGAAATCTTGAGGGTTATTGACAAAGTGGAAATAAAAATACAATTACAGGCAAGACTATATTAACTAGAGAAATAATTCTTGAAATACTGTATTTACAACTAAAACTTCAACGCATACTTTATGTACAATTTTGAGTATTTATAATGCAAGCTAAGAGTCTCTGATGCAACATATTAGAAAACCACACTAATAAAATAGGACTTTTCACCTGTAGACAATGTATTTAACAGTAAAAAATGAGAATTAGAACACTTATACTGAAAAAAGTTAGAGGAACTCGGCGTTTGAAATAATAGAGAGATAGATAAAAAGGAACAAAGTCAAAAGTTACACCTTGTAGTCCCCAGATCCACCAGCTTTACAAACATGGCACAACACAACACAGTGTCATCATTTATGACAATCAATAACTCTAAGCGAATACTCACAGGAGGCTGTGAACAGAGGAGGTTGTCCCTAGAAGATAGGTATATGCTGTAGAGGAACACAGAATACATTTCCAACTCCAGGAACAGGATTTTTGCCTTGACTGACAAAGTGACAGCTTGGGAGCAGTTATAATAAGTTGAAACAACTTAATCTAGATATGGTATCACCAAGTGGGCTTAGCACACCCTAACAACAGTAGTTTTATACATTGACAGACATCATCAGCTTTATGCTACAATCTAAATTCTTCAGAGAATAATGAGGATATTTAGCTTTCATTAGTTACAAGTCCTTATTAGAGCTGTGTATCATAGAGCGATTGTTTTGATTGTTCATTGATGATTATGATGATCTGGTTTGAATAGAAGGGTGAGATACTGAGCATTTAAATAGTTTAGCCTCCCAGACACAGGAACTCTGTGGAAGAAGCCCAGGAGAAACACATGGTTGTTGAGCAGCTGAAATTCTGACTGATTACTGAATGTTATGCAAGCAGAGCCGCTGCACAGCTCCCTGCAGTGATTTCTGATGGCAAGAGAGCCTGGAAATGGTAATAAAAAGCAACACTTGTCCATTACAATGGCAGTAGGGTGAATTGTACACATGTTCAAACAAGATGTCAATGCTAACTAAACACTACTGACTACCCAGATAATGCTTCAGTCACTAACCTCATCCCTCAGCCTGTGGTGTTGTCTCACTCCCAGTGAGAGCTGGGGAGTATGAAAGTATTCCCCCAGTTATTCCCCCCAATCCAGTGCTATTCCTGGAAGCACAGTATGGTTATATTATCCGAATCCCCACTTGCTGCAGAAACACTGATCTGGAACATTGCATCCTGTACCCCTTGGAACAGCAAACGTTTTACAGGTCCACCTGTGACCCAAGGGCCAGGAGGACAGCATGGGAGGAATCATCAGCAAGAAAGCCCTTAATGAAGAAATTAAATAGGTCTCCTTTGGAGAGGAGGCTTACTGGAGCGTAACAAAAACAAGCCCCATCCCTCCTCCCCTGTGCACACATACACACACCCTAGAGGCTTTTGCAAAGCCACAGGAACAGAAATAATTTTGTTTGAATCCATCAAGCATTAAAATCCCTTCACTGAGGGATTGAAGTGAAAAATGAGCCAGAGACAGGAATTAGAAGCTCACCGCCTGGGCTGTCAAAAGGGATTTTCCCCAGATAGAAAACAAGCAATTGGAAATGCAGGGAGTAAATCCTTTCAGGCTCTGACATGTATGCATGTCTTCATTTCCCCTCCTAGCCCTCTTGGTTCTGGGTTCACAAAGTCAAACCTGTACACACCTCCTCGTGCACTCTCTGGCTATATTGACCATCCTTGGGATCCCCTTCCAGGGGTCTGCTCAAGAATGTTGCAAGCCTCAGGCCAAGTGGAGTGATGAGATACCCAGGGGAGCCAGCTGCACTTCCATACTCATGTACTGATGGCTACCTAAAGTGCCAAAGCGAAGACAGGGCAGCTGCTGAAAGGATAAACCAACAGCTCTAAGAACCATTTTATCTACTGTGTAAAATCTGCTGAAGACGAGGATCAAAAATAAACCAACAGCTCTAAGAACCATATTATCTACTGTGTAAAATTTGCTGAAGACGAGGAGCAAAGTTGACATTCTCCTTATAATCACTTATAAGTACCTTAGTTTACCCCTCAAAAAAACCCAAAACCACTGCACTTTTTGTCCCTGAAAGATGGTCTCTTTTTCTCAAGACCAGTACAAATATCTCTGCACTAGTTACATTTTGTTGATGTTTCATATATTTATTTGCAACCGTAAAAGCCAAATATCTACTTTTCCCAAGATGAAATAGACATTACAGAAAATAATGAGGCAGCTAGGAAGAGTTTGGACTACTATGCAGAGGCAACCTCCAGTCCAGGTCATGAGGTGCATGTCACATATCTCTGCAGTCTTATAGCTGGACTGACTTCAAGAAATAAATTATCATTGCAGCACTGTTTGGTTTATGCAAGGCAGACTTCCCCTTTAGTTGGTTGCCAAAGCTGAAGGCAAGAATTATTTATAGCAAAGCCTCTGTATGAAGATAATCAACACAACCCACTGTAGAAAGGCTAGTATAGCATTGGGTCCATAGCACAGGGATGTAGGGCAGCCAAAAGAGAGACCACCAAGGAAACCTGTATCAATCTACCGAATGGCCTTAACACAGAGTGTTTACACTGATCAAAATGTGCAACAGCTGCACACTGCTGAGCCAATTGTCTACTGAATGAAGAACGGAGAGGAAGAAAGAAGTAAAGAGGAAAAAAAGAGAAGATGAAGGGCCAAATATGCAGCATTTAAACGATGAGAAGAAGCAACACACTGATAGGAGACAAGGAGCCATCTAACTGCAGCCCAGTTCCAGACACGCATGCAAATTGGCTTAAGAATAGGACAGAGGTAGAACAAGAACAAGGTAAGCATTCACATAACAGGATCCCTGGTGCTTTGTGGCTTTGAATTCAAAAGCCAGTTAAGAAAACAGACGACTTGAAGGAGTTTAATTTGACGTAAAATTTTTATGTGTGCTAATATGCTTCAAGATAAAGTCCACAGTTACCTAGATACAAAGACATATGAGTTTGTAGTAAATGTTTTCTTTAACACATGCTGTCCTCTACTGTTGTGCAAAATGCTTTCCTATTGTACTGTGACTCTGATAATAACACTACCACTTAGGTGGTGTTTCATCGCTGTAGATCACACTGTGCTTAACCCAGGGACTATCATTATCTCTGTTTCACATGTAGAGTCATGGAAGCACCTAAAGATGAAATGAGTCCACAGCAAAATCAGGAAACTAGAGTTTTACAGTGTTAGCTTGTATAGAAGAGAAACCTCAAGAGGTTTAAATGGGATTTGCTGGCAGCATAAAGCCTGTTTGAAAACACCCATGACAAGAGTTCATCTTAATGGTGAGCCAGGGATAAACATGGACAAAGAAAAGATAGAGGTGATAATACTATGGCCATGAGTCAGAGAGAATCAGCAAGTGTCAGCTTTGAAGCTACAGTAGAACGAGTTTGTGTTTTGTTCACACTGATGATATTCACAGTTGTCTCCCTGATCTTGGAGAAGCTGATGAGTTATCACCAGAATCTTGCACCAGGACCACAGCACCCAGACAGCTGAGCAAAAGACCTGGAAAAGATGCTGGCTGAAGTCAGCTGGTGGCTGTGTGGCTCTAGGGACAATATTGGGATGGGGGTTGATCTGTACCTGAGAAGTCTTATGTGCCATCCCCATTCTCATCCCCTTCCTGCTGAAGATGCTGCTGCACTGAACCTGAAAGGTCTGGTTATAAATAGCTTCTCTCTGCAGCTCCTCAGTGAGCCACTGAGGCGGAATGAGTCATCTCTGCCAGCTCCGTGGCCCCACCAAAATGACTGCGTCAGGTTGGGAGCGTGGCTGCCAAACACAGTGGTACACACTGTTCTCTCCCAAAGGGCAGTGGCCTTGGGGGACAGGGACACTAAACAATCCAGATCTACTCATTACTCATAAACACCCAAAAGCCACATGCTTAGTGAATAATGTAACATCCATCAAGAGGGCTTAGAAACGTACACTGGCAACAACTCCCTTTGTCCACACCGTTATCCACACCACACTGGTTTTCAGCTGGAGTTTCTAACCCATTAATTGGTTTGTTATGGAAATGATTGAGCAGATCTCTGAGAATGAACCTCTCATTCTGCTTACAAAGAACTTTTTTCATATGAAGATTTGGTGACATTGTTCAGCAATCGGGCTCAGCAACAAGCAAGTGAGCTGACAAACCCTCACCTCTAGGTGAGGTGTGCTACTAGGCGCATCTCTATTTCCTGTGATAAAATAACATGAGAATTTCAACAGGAAAAGTCAGCTTTGCTTATTCCATTGTGAGAGAAATTAACCCAGCTGGTAGACAGCTGTATCTCCTTTAGTTCTGTTGCAGGAAAACAGAGTGCTCCTTGGTGTGATTTCCTGACCTTGCATAGGACACCAGGTGCCCAGAGTAAAGAAATTCTAACAGTTATTTGTTTGTTCATGTTGACTTTATCCAGAGGCAGATGGAGCTCTCCTGAAACATGTCCTTTCTCAAACCTAAGACAACAAAGATAGATGTTTCATGAATTTTAGGATAAACACCTATGTAAGTAAGTAAAGCACAAGTCCTTGCCAAGAAAATCACAATAATTTGCTGTGGTTAGCAGAGACTGAAGGAGTTGGGCATTAGTACTTACAGTGGGGGAAATAATTTAAACCAATAGTGGGTTAAAAGGAAGGAAAAGAATATCAGAAAGGGAGGAAAATACAGAGTCAATGCTAAAGAAGAACACAAGCAGAGTCCAGAAGCCAGTGTTACTGTTCTTAAAAACAAACAAACAAACAAACAAACAAACAAACAACAACAACAAAACAGAAAGCAAGATTTTGAGACAGAACATGAGGAAATCTGCTACATTTCTTTCACATGGAGAGTTTAAGACAATGTGATCAAAATGATTCTGGTATGTTTTCCATAAACTAAGTTTAATGGCTGTGTCCTGTGGGTCACTCAAGCATTGTGTGAGAAGGCAAGCTCTGGACAACAGCACACACAATCAACATAATTGAACAGTTCAATTAAGGTCAAACCTTTGCAAGTAGAATCTTGAAAAAATAAAATTCACAAATAGCTGTTATTTGAACTGAAAACAAATAAGGATGATGAAAATCTACACGAACAGAATAAACAGAGCAAAGTTCTCCCCGTTTGCCAGCATTCAGCGGTGCTGACAAGAGCATTATTCCCCAGCCCTGTGGCCAGTGCCAGTGGTCCCCAGCACTGCACTGTGTGGTGGCAGAAGGTGTGTCTGCTTTCAGGTCATGCTGTGATGCCGACAATGACAGAGCTTGGCAGACTTTTTGCTACCAGCTGAGGTGATACAGTGTTGTCTCAACAGAGGCAGAGGATGATGCAGCTTTACAGGAGCTGCCTCTTCGTTTTCCCTCCAGTTTATAGCTCATCATCAAACCAACAAAGGTACATTCTGTTAAAAGTTTAATGACTTTGTTCTGATAGAGTTTTAAAACAGACCTACTCCAGAATTTTATAGGTCCATCATGTGCATCTTCATCATTTTTATATTAATGTCTGGGAATATTTTATCTTTGGTGATTTTTTTTTTTTCTAAACAGAAGTGATTTACTCCATAGAAGAATCTAAACCTTGAAAAGACCTCAGTCCTGCCTTCTACCACCTTCTTTGCACTTAAAAGTTATTTACTGGTACCTGGCTCTCATAAAAGGACAATTCTCCTTTCTGCTACTACCTCTAAACCTGTCTTCCCTTTCCTCATTATTACCTTTTCCCTGTCTCCTAACAAGGATACAGAGAACAATACCTGTTTTCTCTTGCAATGTTCCCATATCAGTGAGCAATAACACAAGAGCCTCACCTCCCTACTTTTCGGAAACTTAATGCTTTGGTCCTTTGCTGTATTTGAAACAATAGTGCAAGTTATTTTATCCATAGCTGTAGTCCTGTTACTTGCCACTTGGATGCAGAGATAGCAGCTAGTGCATGATACAGGACGTATCTCAATACATAAGAGAGCAAATTCTTTGCTCATTTGCAAAGTACAATTCCAATTATTTCCAGAGATACAGCCACTGTACCCAGAGGGAGCATCTGTCCTAACAATACCTGGGAATGCCAATGGCAAAGGCTAGGGTGGCAGTTCTATGACTAAGAGAATGGTAATTCTGATACTTAAGAAGCACAATATATAGTTTTATTAATGAGCAAAAAAATAGTTAACAAAAAGAAAACTAGGAATATGGGAGGCAAGAGCCTTAGTAAGGGCCAAGATGCTGATGTAAGAGGGGAAATGCTAACAAAATACAATCTCTTGCTTTAAATATTTGTAAAGGCCAACACATCCCAAAATACCCTGTAGGACATGAAAAAAATCCCAACAAAACAATTCCACCGACATGTGTCTTAATTGCCCTAGGACTGTGAGCCATCCTCTTGTCACACAGAGCAAACTTGGAAATTAAAGGTACTGAAACCAACATGAATGAAATAACTATTGCTTGAAAAGGATGAGAACTTTGATAGAGCAGCTGAGTGATAGAGAAGCTGAGCCCCTTCCCTGGAAGGGGCTGCCACTTACAACCATCGAACAAGAAACGTAGTTCCTTCGGTTGAACTGGTGCTTGCAGGATCCTGTCTATATTCTTTCTTACCTGAGACCAGGTACCTCTCTAGCATCCAGGTCTGTTTCACCCTCATCAATGTCATTCTTTGGCTACTCTGAACAAGGGGAATTCCAGCTCCTAAGACAAAAAGTGAACACACAATTAGCCCAAACACATTGGTGGGTTCTCTGTCTTTTAAAGTAGGATTATTTAAAGTATTACACATATTTCCTAGAAAAGCAAGCCTTTTAAAGTCCAGGAGGCTGTCTGCCAAAGTCTCCAGAAATTTATACAGACTTTCCTTAAACATCCCAAGGGAGGATGTTTTCTGTTATGTCTCACCTTGTGTAGTTCCCCACAAAGAGCATGGTATACAAGGTGAACAGAGATAACCAGGAGTTTTTCATAAGCAACATGCCCTTGCAATAGACAAAAATTCGTGCTCGTCAAGTTCCAAATTGAACACTCTGCTTGAAAACTGACCAAGGAAATATTTAAACTGAAAACTTCAAGGAACAGGGGAAGCAGTTAAAAAATCCCAACTCAACCCAAAGCAGGTTCAGGTAAGAATAATGCAGGACCCATAGTTCAACTCTAATTTCATTCCTGCATTCTTTCATCATCGTATTTTTTTTCCTTTCTGATCCACTGAATCCACTTTGCTTTCCCCTCTGCCTATTCTACTGCACTGAGCAGAGATGTAGTAATTATGCAACAAGATTTTTCATAAATTGCAAGGTGGAATGATTAAACTGTGTGTATGAACAGAAGAAAAATGCTCCTGATGGAACTAAAACGTTAAGAACAGGTAGAAAGGTACTGATGCCCAATGCATATCCAGTTGCTTGGCCATGCTGTACAGGAAATGCCACAACTGAAGTGCACTGTCATCCAACTCAGCTACAGCAGGACTTCAGATAATGACCAGGACACAGAATTTATATTTGCTGTCATTGTTGTTTGAAAGAAAAATATATTCCTTTTAGCCTGTCCAGACTTTTCAGCTTCTCTTAGGACGCAGTTTAAGAAAAATAAAAGCAAAAGAAACTGATTATTCTACTACGGATAGGAATATGAAGGAGGTCACCATATGTGTAGGATAAATATCCTCCTATTGCAAACATGTATCAGTCAGTCACCATTATCTGCTCTGTGGGATAAAAATGCCTCAGACACTGTGCAAACATCAGAATTTCCCATCTGATTTCCCGTGCTTACTGCTGTTCAGCAGGATCAGCCATGAAGATTAAGGTGATTTCTTGCTCTTTTGCCAACTGCCCTTTCCTTTCCTTTCTTTTCTTTCTTTTTTTCCTACTTCCCCTTTCTTTTCTTTTTTTTTTTTTTTTTTTTTTTTTTTTTTATATTGAATGTTCACCTCCTCCCTTTCCCCAATGTTAAAACTCTGAAGAGACATCAACAGAGTCATGAGATTCACAGAGGAACTGATTATGCTGGGGTTAGGAAATTAGATCACTCCGCAGAATTTTCAGCAGATGCTCTCCAATACTGCTTTTATGCCCATCTTTCATTGATTTTGTTACACAGTATCAAAAGGGCACTGTAGGCCCCCATCTGAATCTAGTGCCAATGCACTGAACAAAAAGTCACTCTGTCCCAAGGGAGAAGAGAAAAAATGGATAAAGAGGAACAATGTGAGAAAGAGAGAGCAGCACAGGGAAGAAAAGAAAGACCAAGAAATAGTTGAAAAAAATTAATCTTTTTGCTCTGCGTACCTTCTCTTGTTTCTTTCCTACACTCGAGTCCCCCTTGTCCCCTCACAGGGTAGTGGGTTAATCTGGTCTGCAGTATGATGGCTTTAAACTGAAACCCAGTCCAAACCTGACTTTTCAATTTCTAAAGCTCTGGAAGGGAACAGGCAGGAGGTAAGAGCACCCCAGAGGAAGCAAGGCTTCTCTGGCAGAGCTGCTGCAGCAGCAAAGCTATTAATAAATGTTTGCAATCTTTTAATCGCTCTTCTAAATTGCCATCGTGTTCTTGCAAACCCCATAGTGTGTCAGTGCAGCTGCCTCCTCCCGCCTGCCTCCCCGTGTTTGTGCATGTGAGTGAGGGGGAACATCAGGAACATTCTCAGATCCAAGGGCTGCTGCAGCATTAGAGGGAAATTATTTTGACAAGTGCCTATTTAAATCTTCTCTATTCCAAAGGAAGCCACCCTTTTAGTTACATCTATAAACCATATTTTCACCTGGTTTTCCTTCTCCAGCAACTCCCACCTCCTTAAGACACTAAACCGTTTTCCATTAAAATATCATATCTGATCCGTCAGGCTTGGGACCTGCCACCCCAGATGCCATGTCTTGTGATGTGATAGCACTGCAGTCTCAATCACCAAGCAATCACTCTGGCTTAAGCAAAGATATTCTCTGCCACAGAATATTTTTGTACATTTTATGAGACCCACTATGGAGTTTATAGACACGAGGGTACAACACAAACATATATTGCTCTTTGGGCTTTTCTACAGGGTCAATTAGTCAGAATATAAGTGGACTGGAGAGCTGTGATCCTGTTTATGGTAAGAGATAACATTTCAGGATAAAAAGGATTAATACTTTTAAATAAATTTTCTATTTGCCTCTTCATGTTTCTAAAGTGTATCCATTATTGTCCAAACTAGGATATAGCAGACAAAGCCACCTTCTAACGTCATGGTGGAGATCAACTTAATCCTTTCTCTGTTCCCTCCCCCAGCTCAAACTCTCATCTTCATCCTAATTATAATAGCATTGAAATTATCATGGTTTAAAAAAAGATGCCAGCTTATATAATATTCTTATTGCTTATTAATGATTTCAGAAGGGAGAGCAAGTTGCCTTGCATTCTGGGAATTATGCAAACCAAGGCTGAGCCATACCTTGTTGGACTCCACCAGTTTCTTATTTGGAAGCCTGATGCATGAGGATTACCATGTAATAACAGATGTTAAGGCTTTTAGTGAATGACAGGCCTGCTGCACATACTTGAACAAGAAGACATGACAGGCGTCACATTTCACACTCATTAGCCTTGGGCACTTTTCAAAGGCAGAAGACTCGAGGCAAAGTGACTTTAACCGCCCTGCGAGTGTGATAATCCCCAAGTCGGCACAGCCTGAGGAGTTTGATTGCTGTTCGGCATGGGAGCTTATGAATAATGATACAGAGAACAGCAGACTGCATATCAGTGACACGGTTACTCGGCACTGACAGCCAGAAAGACAATCTGCTTGCATATGAAGTTCTTAAGTCCATTACTTAATCTAAAGTAATTTATACCCTGTCCTCAAAACATCACCTCCTCTATAAAGCTATAATGTATGAAAAGGCACTAAAGAACTGAACTTGAGATTTAGTATGTGTCCTTCAATTTCTTGTCTTTGTCACTGTGGTATCTTTCTGTTGGAGAATATGGGGTGGAGTAGGAGGGAACATGAACGGGAGCAGGAGCTCTGTATCCATGTTGTAAATCGCTGCAATTTTATTAAAAAATGAGCTTCAATGTAAGATGACACCATCTGTCTCTGATACTAAGACACTATTAAAAGACTAATGAAGTTGTTTGCCCCCACGCTTACAGAGAAAGACCGGCACCCTGGAAGTCCCAAAAATAAAAGAGCTTAGTATGTATAATTTAAATAAATTATTAAATAAAATGATTTTGTTACTGTCTGTGATCTGACTCACAGGTGCTGATCTTACAATTCTGGGTAACATTATAAAAGCAGAGAAACAACAGAGAGTATATATTCTTTTTCAAGCAATAGGTTTATCAGTGTAGCAATATACATAAAAGTGTTGAGAGCTGAAGTTGAATGTATATTTTAGAGGAATCTAATAAATACTCAAAATCATCTTTTTATGCTTTTTAAAAATCCTACATCTTACAAAACAAGAACTTCATATTTATTGATCGAATAGTTGTCCCTCTGTGTGCCACAAACAAAGCTAAGAAAATTTTTGGTTTGGCCAAGTGCTGGGGGTGGGGACAGGGAAGTAGGAGAGATAGAATGAGTTAAAAGAACCAATACATCTCCTGGAGACAAACCATCACATCTAGAAATATTCCCATGCCAGCATCTTCAGAAATAAACAGGGATGTCCTGCAGATAGTGCTGGACATTAAATTGCCATGTTGCAAGTGTTGTGCTATTACATCAGCAGGGTCCCTCCCTGGCACTTACTCTGGAAATGGTGTCCCTTCAGTGTCTGTTTTGGTATTGTCAAAGAGAAGTCACACTGCAAAAACACTGGCTTCTACAGGATGAAAATCTTGCTACCTATACACTTCCTACACAAAGGAAAAAGAGCCCACACTTAACTGGCTCCAGCTTAGTTTCTTGACCTGTAAGCAGGTTCTGGTTTTAAGCTACACACAGTCCACAACAATTCCTGATGTGTCTCACATTCTGTCTCTACACCATCTTGTGGCTTGCTGGCTGGAAGTGTGATACTTGGCTTGGCACGGACATGCAAGCAGCCCAGGATGCTGACATACAACAGGCATATGCTGAAATGTGGGGAAAAGTGAGCTCCCTTAGGAAAGATTGAAAATGAAACCAGATACCACCAATACTGAGAGAAGAAACCAGATCTGATCCTTTAGATGACTTGATGGAAGCTGCTCATGTTCAGAGACAGCAGGACCAAATTCAGCTCTAATTAGGTCACTAATGTTACAGTGGGATAAACATGATCTTTTAAGCATCACAGATATGAAACAGGAACACAGAAGGTCATATAGCAACAATGCCTTGAGCTCCAGCATGAGTACTGTGGAATTTTACTGAGGGGGCCTGAGGGATGTGCCCTGGGTCAATCGCCCCCTAATCATCTCACTCTGGCAGATGCTATCAAGCACTGCAAAAAGGTTGTTATGTGCATCACCAGGAGCTTTAGCTTGGAACCAACCAGCAGGCAGAAGGCATCTCAAGTGTAGCTCAAACCCCCGTGCCCTCAAGGCAACTGGTGGCAACAGCTTTGAAAATCCAGCAAGATATTTTTTTGGTTTGCTTCGGTCTTTGAGGTGAGCATAGCTAAAAAAGTGGCAAATATTGACACGCTTTGACTCAGGTGCAAGCACATCTTTAGAAAAAAAAATTGAACAAAATAAAAATAAAAAGCCCTAGCAAGCTTCCCAAAATAGGCCAGACGCTCCCAGTACTTTTTGTCTTCTCTGATCTGTAACAGCCATCGCCTCTGGAAATCTGTTTGCATTTACTGGTCTTTGTGAGCACCCCCAGTCAGCACAGCAGAAACAGAGTCACTCTTGATTCTCCCCACCCAAATCACACCACACACTACACCCTGCTCTGCTTTTGAGGGGCTTTCACCTGCTCTGCTGGGCTGTGGGATGCTGCAGCTAAAATTGGATCTAGGCAAGAACAGACAGGTGGGAAGGTCTCTGTCAGAGTGGGTCGGGCAAAGAGTTGAGACCCATGTGCCCCAGCTAGGCAGTGACTGACACACTCCTTGCACCAAGCTGACACCAGTACAAGCCGAGACCCTGCAGCTGCCAAGGGGTGCCCTGGCTGTGCCCACTGAGCAGCTCCAGCACAGCCCCCCTTCTCCTCTGCACATGCTGCTGCTGCCCAGCCAGAGCCAGGCAGCAGGCATGCATTATATAAGGTTGCTTCAGGATGCCTGTCCTCTCGCCTCAGCACTGAGAGATGGATGCACTGGAAAATGTTTTTCATTGCCTCCCTCATCAGGGAGACAAGTGCTCTGCGGAAGACTCTGATCCTACGCTGCTCCTAGGCTGCTGGAGTTAAATGTAAAGCCACATAGAGAAAGGATTAGTCAATATGCAGCAACATAAGCAGATACATCTTACTGTAAAATAGGGCCTTGGCTTAATCTGCTCATGGGAATTCAGGGGAAAGGAGAAGCAGAGAGCAAAGATCTGCAAGACTATAGCAACACCAAACACATCATCTTTGTTTCAAAGTGGCCCCTACACCAATTCATATGCAAAGAACGTTACTCAGAGTAGGCTATGTTTATGCCACACGGGTTTATATTATCTCATTTGTTATATTACTTAAGTGCATAATAATTCAATAATTTATTTGTAGCACTCCTTGAAGTAGATAAATGTCATTATCCTCATTTCACCAATGTGAAACTCAGGCCTGGAGAGCTTGAAGACGATTTTTATGCATATGAAGGTGCCCAGCTCCTACTGAAATTAAAGGAAGTTATACATATTTTGACAACAGAAATCAGTGGGGCTGTTAAAAATTTCAGGCCACAGGCAAACCTATCCACTAATTTTATATAATTGAAAGTGCTCTTCTCTTGTTGAAATTCTATTTTTTATTTTCTTTTTCAGCTTAATTCAAATATTTCAACATAGTCTCTACTCTGTCAGACACCTCTGCTGTCTGTGCTTACCCACAAAAACATACTGGTTATTAAAGAGTCATGGGTGGTTTTTTTCTCTTTTTCATAAGCTTCCTCCCCAGAGAGGCAATCTCGGGGTTTGCTTTGTTGTAGTTGTTTGTTGTTTTGTAATACCTTCCCTTTGGTGGTTATTCCACTGGTTTTCGGAAATTTACTGAGGAAAAGTCTTACAGCATCCTCAATGACAACCAGCCCTTCAAACTGCACCTCCTGTTTCAGTGCCATTCAGCACAGAACAAAACCCAAGTCCTGTCTCCCAGACTGCTCTGAGATCTGTTCTCTCTGAAAATCCTGATCTCAGATGTGAGCTGGAAAGTAAGACTTGCTGAGATCATTCTTAAGTTTATGGCAGTCTTTGCCATAACATTATGCAATGTTGTAAGACTCCCTATAAGTAGCAATAAGTTAAAATCCTGCTAATGCTACTGTATTCTTTGTGAAGGAGCAATTTTTCAATTACACATAATTAATAGTAATTACCCTTTATCTTCAGAGACCAGAACAAAGAATAATTAATCCATTTTAACATCTCTGTTAAGGAGGTATTAAATATGGGGGTTTTACACAGCAGATTACATAGTAAGTTATGTCTTACAGTTGAGTCTGTGTTCCCTAATACAGAAAGGAAAGAGAAAAGAATCCTGAACTATCTGAACTATTATCCTAGTTCTTGCCTTAATTTAATTAACTAGTTTGGAAGCAGCTGTTTTCTTCTTGCAGCAGCTTGCTGCAAATGACGTGTGCTGCCTACAGATCTCTCGTATAGAACAACAGTTTTACCATATCTGATAAATAATAACATTCAAGTGGACAGTTTACTAATTTTTAACATGTATCTATGAATAAGGTATTTGCAATTATCCCCATTGCCAAGCTGGAGAAAATGAGACTCAGAATTCTAGGGCCAGCTTCTCACTTGGCACGTCACCTTTTTGTACTGCTCTTCTCTCACACCGGTTTTTGCTGCATAGGGAGACTCCTGATTCTGTGTTCAAGCTGGACAGCACGTGCCAAACTCACAGACACTTTATGCCCTTTATCAGATCTTAATATTTGTCTTAAATCTTCCAATGTGGCTTCCAATTTCTGATATCTTAATGGAAGCTCACTTTATAACACATGGGATGTCTCTCAGGGCATATGTCCTGCTCCTGACTATTAAAAAAAAAAAATCAAAGAAATGTGAATTTACTATTCTGAACTTAAGCAAGTAGTCCAAGATCATGCTACCAGCACTGAAACAGGCAGCAACAGGATTTGCTTCAAACGCATGGTTTTGCAAGACAATTACTCCACGTGGCAGGATGACAGCAAAGATGAGGGCACTGCTGCAGGCAGCACACAGGGCAGCACATGTGGCAGCTCTGACAGACCAGCAGTCTCTGACCCATGACAGCCTGGGTGTCCAAAAAGCTTATGATTAATGATTACATGTTAGGGGGATAAAAAAAGGGATAGCTTTTAGTCTTATGTGTATTGATCTGAGGGAACCTGAACTCAAAAGGGAGGAGTAGAGAGACATAGAAAATGAGGGAGTAAAAAGGAAGAGACCAAAGGGAGAAGGAGAATGTTCCAAATGTTAAATGAAAGCATCTGCATGAAAGGCTCCAGGCCAGCATGCTCAGAGAATGCACTCTTCTGTCTCAGTGACCTTGTGAAGATAAACTGAACAAAAAGCTTCAGGCAACATCAGACAGGATTTAAGAAGCAGTTTTAATTTTAGCCAGATTGTTTTGTATTTTCAGCTCTGAGGTTATCTGGGGATGCAATGTGCATACAGTGGAACAAAATGTAGTTGTCTCCCCCAACTCTGGTACCGCATCTGATGGCAAATTCAGTTCTGTGCTTCCAGGGAGAAGCAAAACCCCATTATTTTGGCTACATAGGGAAAATATAATTGTGGTATCACAAGGATGGAGTGCCAATGCATCCTAATTTTACTCCAGAATGTAATTACTTGGCTACCTTATGCACGAGCAACATACCAGACCTATATTCCAACACAATATGTGCTGATATGCCAGTTCTTTCTACTCAATTTATGTCCTTGCTCTCTATCTCAAACTCACAGCTATTTACCATGAAGACACTGTTTACTCCCCCTGTACCTCAGTTTCCTCATCTATAAAATGGAAGCATTCTACCTAAAAACAGTGCAAGGATTCACTAAAATATGCAGGGTGTGTGTGTGCGTGTGTGTGTGTGTGTTATTGAATACATTTACTGGTAATTTTAATTACAGCAAATACATACAAACTCCAGGAGCTGACTGCACACAAGAAAACATGCATTCATCACAATGTCTATTGAAGATTATTAGCACAATTAATTACATAAAAAACAAATGCAATCCAACCTGCAACCTGGAGATTACAGATGGCATGTAAATCCAAAGTGAGGGTCTAGACCTTCAAGCCTGTAGTAAAATGTCAAATAATGAGCTAAAATAGTAATAAAACCAACTCAGACTGATTGGGAATGGCCCCTCTGCAGGCACACTACTACAAATAACAAACAGCAGTTGGGAAAACGAGACCTCCATATCCCTCCTGCACCTCCCTAGCACCACTTTATTAGACAATCACTGATGAACATTTACACTGATGGAGAATCTTCTGTTTAAAGTTCTCAAACTGCTTTAAAAATTGTCTCTAATGTGTATAGACAGTGCACGTCATTTTCCCATGTCCTTG
Organism: Pachycephala philippinensis; assembly: GCA_013397055.1. NCBI lineage: Eukaryota > Metazoa > Chordata > Aves > Passeriformes > Pachycephala > Pachycephala philippinensis. Next base: position 149,369 of record VWZT01014324.1, read on the forward strand.
CACGCTCTACCCTCCATAATCTCTATTTGGTAAGCTGTCCCAAGGTCACACTGTCTCTCCCAGTCTGCAGAAGAGACATCCATCCTCTCTCTTGGCAGGTCTCTTGACCCATTCTTCCATTTAAATAGCATTTTCTGATTTTTTTCTCCCTCAGATCTTTTCTTAGGAGACAGTTCTTTCCCACCTTGACTGTATAATTCACCATCACTTGCAACAGTTTCTTGAATCCCTGACACTGGAATCAATATAGCAGAGCTGGCAAAGGGTGAGAGTGAGGAGGTGGGAAAACAAATGTGAAGATGTTGTAACCTTTTAGTCCTATGCTGTCAGCTCAGCACACCAGGATGCCTGACTGGACTCATGCACCTTGTACTAAGACAGACAGTGACTGTGCAGGGAGCTATGGTGACTCAGGTCTGCTCTGTGCATCCTCCAAACCAACAACAGGGATCTAAGGCAATATCCTATGTGAAATGAAGCAGCACGGGGCTATCTCACAACACTGCTCTCTGCACCATGTCTCTCCTAATCAGCCTTCTGGACCGAAAACAGAGGCCTGTACTGTACATAGGGCCCAGCCTGTAGCATGCACAGTGCACATGTCCTATTGGATTACAGGGCAAAGCGCACTCACATGCTCTGCTTGTCAGAGTCCAGAGTGCCTCTGCAAGAAAGAAATAAAGGAGGGGATGGATAAAAGCAACCTGAGCAGCACAGGGCAACCCGAGCCCTGTCAGAAGCCAGGATGGGGGATGCCACCACAAACACAGGGGCAGCAGGGAAACATACCTGGTACACTGTAAGGCTAAGCTGGAATCTCACTCCACAAAGAAAATCAATGGAATCTTCATGGACTTTAATATTGTTCAAAAATGTGAGACTAGCTTATCACCTAGGAGCTCATTGTATTGACTAGTGGAACAGATGACAGTTAGATTCCCATTTGGATACTAAAACACAGAGCAATATGGCAAAGATCAATACAATGCAGTCCTCTCATCGAGAAAATGCTTCTATCTGCATTAGCTTCAAAACTGCCCCCAGTCCCTTTGATCGTGGCCCAAGACAAAAGGTCTCCTAGAAGTTCACACTGAGCTTTGTCCTTTTTTCTCCTCAGGCAACTCATATTCTGCAGTTCTTAGAAAAAAACACAATTCAAAAATGTGATCACAGGTGAGGAAGAGAAGTTAATACCCAAAGAGAGAGCAGCAGAACAGGCATCTGTTTCAGAGGGCATACGTTTATCACCCAGGACAGGATTTCCACTGCGTTTATCATTGTTTTCTGTGTCTAGAATGGAGGTCATTAAAGATATTTCCACTCTGAATTAGCAATGAGTTCCTAGTTCACTTAATCTATAGTGTCTCAGCACTCCTATGTGACTTGGCTCCAAGAACCTCGGTGAAACTCTTTCTCCCATCTCACACTAAGATATCTACCTCACACCTTTTCCCTTATTCCCCCCATTCCCCTCTCCTCAGTTTATTCTCCTACCAGATCTCTTAAAAGAGCACTCCGTGCTTCCTCGACCATGTCACACATCACAGTTTGGGACACCACTACAGAAATAATTATAGGAAGTAGCTCTGTTCCACAATTTCCTTAGCTGTTGTCATTAATTAGCACATACCTCCAAACCCCCGATACCTGAAGCCTGAGGAGCTACAAATACTGGAGCAGTTTTCTGAGGTAGCGAAGACAGAGCCCTTCCAGGAGCACCGGGGGGCTCTGGACGCTCTGCTGAGGCTTTCGAGAGGCAGGTACTCGCCCGCCTCCCCCGGACCTCCCGCGGCTCCCATCACACGGAGACGTCCCGTCTCCCTCATTTAGACTTTTTAGGCACAAGACAAGGCGGGCTTGGCCGGCGCGGGTCGGTGCAAAAGCAGCGAAAGGGACTAAAGCCGAAGCCGCCGACCTGCCGCCCCCTCACGCCGGCCCGCGCGCCGCGCGCGCCCCCTGGTGGAGGGCGGGAGCACCAGGGCGGGAGCAGGCGGCGGGGGCGGTGCGTGGCCGCCCCGAGGAGGAGCCGGAGAGGAGCGGGGGGGCGAGAGCGGCCATGGGAGCCGGCGTGTGCCGGGAGTAGTGCGGACAGTGGGACCAGGGAGTCATCGTCCCTCTGTACTTGGCACTAGTGAGGCCGCGCCTCAAGTACTGTGTCCAGTTCTGGGCCCCTCAGTTCAGGAAGGACCCAGCCAGTATGTGCCAGCATATCCTCCACTAACAATGGAGCGTGTCCGGAGGAGGGCAGCGGAGGTGGGAAAGGGTCTGGAGCGTATGTCCTGTAAGGAGCGGCTGAGGGAGCCTGGAGGAGGCTCAGGAGGGACCGTACAAGTATCTGAAAGGGAATTGGAGTCGGGGGGGTCGGGCTTTGCTCCCAGGCAACAAGAGACAGGACAAGAGGACACAGTATTAAGCTGCGCCANGGCCGGCGCGGGTCGGTGCAAAAGCAGCGAAAGGGACTAAAGCCGAAGCCGCCGACCTGCCGCCCCCTCACGCCGGCCCGCGCGCCGCGCGCGCCCCCTGGTGGAGGGCGGGAGCACCAGGGCGGGAGCAGGCGGCGGGGGCGGTGCGTGGCCGCCCCGAGGAGGAGCCGGAGAGGAGCGGGTGGGCGAGAGCGGCCATGGGAGCCGGCGTGTGCCGGGAGTAGTGCGGACAGTGGGACCAGGGAGTCATCGTCCCTCTGTACTTGGCACTAGTGAGGCCGCGCCTCAAGTACTGTGTCCAGTTCTGGGCCCCTCAGTTCAGGAAGGACCCAGCCAGTATGTGCCAGCATATCCTCCACTAACAATGGAGCGTGTCCGGAGGAGGGCAGCGGAGGTGGGAAAGGGTCTGGAGCGTATGTCCTGTAAGGAGCGGCTGAGGGAGCCTGGAGGAGGCTCAGGAGGGACCGTACAAGTATCTGAAAGGGAATTGGAGTCGGGGGGGTCGGGCTTTGCTCCCAGGCAACAAGAGACAGGACAAGAGGACACAGTATTAAGCTGCGCCAAGGGAAGTTTAGGTTGGACGAGGAGGAATTTCTTCACAGAAAGGGTGATCAGACATTGGAATGGGCTACCCAGGGTGGTGGAGTCACCGTTCCTGGAGGTGTTTAAGGCAAGACTGGACGTGATCTGGCTAACATGATGGTGACTGGTCATAAGATGACCTCAGATCCTTTCCAACCAAAACCCGTGACCCCGTGACCCGCCAGCGGCTCGCGGCAGTACCGCACATGCGCGGCCCGTGGTGAGAGGCGGGGCCGTCCCGGCGGCGAGAGCCGAGCGGTCCCTTCCTTGTCCCCGCCCCTGCACGCCGGCGATTGGCTACAACGCGCGGAGGCGCCTCTTCCATTGGCCGGGCGCGCCGTCCGTCCGGGCCGCGCGGCGCCGCTGCCATGGTTCGGTTCAAGAACAGGTGAGGCGGGGGGCGGGCGGGCCGCCGCGGCGTGCGGGGTCGGTTTCGCGCTGTGCTGTTCACGTCCCGCTGTCCCGCAGGTACGTGCTGTGCGAGGTGGTCTCGGAGGACCCGCGGTGCCGGCAGTGCATCGAGGACCGCACGCTGGGCCTCGCCGTCAGAGACGCCATCACGCGGGTGCACGGGGAGTACGGCCTGGCGTGCTGCTCCATCTCCTTCACAGGTGCGGACGGGACGGGCGGCCCCCGGGGGTGCGGGGTCCCTCCGGGCCCGCTTACCGGTGTATGTGTCCCCCGCAGTGAAGTACCTGAACGCCTACACCGGGACGGTGTTGCTGCGGTGCCGCAAGGACTCGTACCGGCTGCTGTGCTCAGCGCTGCCCTTCGTGCGGTACCTGGAGAGCCGCGCCCAGCGCTACCCCTGCTTCCTCAACACCCTGCACGTCGGAGGTCAGGAGCCCCCCGAGCCTGGGGGCAGAACGGAGCTTTAATAATACCTCCCACGGCCCCGTGGTGCTGCTCTGGGTGCGACGGACATTCCGCGTGTGTTACTAACATCAACTGCTTTCAGCAGATCCAGATAAGAAACATGCACCAGCAGTTCTTTTTTGAAACCCTTGTTAATTTTGCTTGGAGTTTCATTACATTTATCACAAAACCAGAGCAGCAAAGACAACATTATTTTCTTTTTAAAATATATTTTCAAAGTATAGTATCTTCTGTATCGTGAAAATTAACCCCCATGGGAACTAACAGGCACTGCATGTTAGAAATTATTACTCCACCACTTAACCTCAGCAGTTCAGAAATGAAGTCTACAGCCCCTTCTTAGCATTTCCATTAACAAACTTGTTTCCTGGGGCATTTGGCACTTGATGCTCTTCGGGAAATACACGAGCAGCTGAAACATTTGGTTGTGTAGATTGTTACATACTGTTCTTGTGACTTCCACAGGTACCATAAGAACATGTCAGAAATTCCTGATTCAGTATAACAGAACACAGCTGCTGAGGTTGTTGCAAAACTGTACAAATGAAGGTGAGTTTCTCCAGCCACTTTCCTAAAATGTAGCCTCAATTCCTGGGAATTTTGTAGGATATGCTGGGCTACTTCTGAATTCTTGGCCTGAGAAATGTTTCTTTCTTTAGAAGTGGAGAATATTCCAGTGTATATAAAGAGATGAAGTAATAACCCTCTGTTGCTTTCTTTATTGCAGAGGAAAGACAATGTATACAGAAGTCCTTGTTGAGCTGTTCCCTTACAGAACAGCAGTCTCAAAGCGGAGATGAGGAGGAGGATGATGGCACAGAGACAGACTGAATGTCACTTTTTACTGTTCACCTCCATTCTGTACTTATTTAATCAAGATGTGACTGGTTATCTTTAGTGTTAAGCAATGCAGGGGACAGAAAAAGCATTTGTTTATATTTAGACTTCATTCCCCATTCCAGATGTTCTTAAATTAAAAAAAAAAATAAAACATGATTTCACTTTAAGTAGGCTACTTGTCTATTTCACTTCAGGAGTCAAAACCACTTGCACTCCTGAGGAGTGCAGCAGCTCAACATGTTCTTCATGCTGAGGTAGAAGGGAGCTTTGTTTTAGGCAGCTGGCACAGACAAGGACTGTAGTTGTTCTCCTTCAGCATACAAAAAGCATTAACATCTTCTTTTTACCTATCTTTAAGTGCACTGTTAGCCACAGGGCTATCCACTGTTTTGAGTCAGAAAAGCACCAGTTGTGGACACAGGAGCAGAGAGTACATGGAATGTATGGCAGAGCGGCAAGGCTCAACTCCATGCCCCCATTATAAAACTCATAGGTACAAGTACGGCTTAGATATTTATTAAGTTTACACCAATCAGTTACAGGAAAGTAGCATTGCTGGTATTATCTCGCATCCATAGGAAAACAAGATACAATTGAAGGTGCTGTCCCTGTGGACTGCCCCTGCAGCAGGGACAGCCTGCCTTGCCCACATCACTTCCCTTATCCTAGTGCCTGTGACATGTGGAGGTGAGTTCCACCAGCTCCAGCTATTCTCTCTTCCCAATGCAAAGAAAAGTTGACTATAAATGTGCAGAGATAATAGAACACAACTGATACTGGTTAGACACTAAAATAGTTACTCCTGTTCCATGGCTTAAAATGACTTGCTGTGAACACAACTGCATATTTTAATCTCTCTTAGTTGCTTTCTCTGCCCTCACCAATTGTTTACCTATAAGCATGTAAAGTATTGACAGCAAGATGTGCTACCATTTTCAGGCATTTTGTCTTAGTTTCTTTGCAGTCCCCTGACAAGCTGTACTGTCTTTCCATCAAATGGGGTTAGCTGTGACCAAGTGTAAAGTCAAGCTGCTTTCAAAGAATGCTTTGCAGGTGTTTCCTCTATCCTCCTGTAGCAGTTGGAAGTATTCTTTGCCTCTGCCCTCTCCTGTTCTTTCTGGTTTACAGCCACACGTGATGTACTCTTTGGTACCAGCTTCCCATGAGGCACACGTGTGGAGCCTGTTGCTTTGAAATCAAGCACCCATGTATTCACATCAGCTTTTTAAACAGGGACACAACCACTGACTGCCAGTGGTGTTGGAATACCTAACTCCCGGTGCCTCAAACACACACTTCCTTGCTCAGATCTGTCTCGGTGTCAGAGGGACAAGAGCACACTGAAGCCTGTGCCAGTGGGGCCGAAGACAACAGAAGACACTGTCAGTCTCCCTCTGTAAGTTCAGTGGTACTTTATACCAGTGCCCTGGAATTAATTCTGCCAGCAGGAAGGTAAAATTTTAATCTGTGCAGTGGAGGTTTCTAGGACTCCACGGTGCTATGACAGTTCAGCTACAGCTGAGGAAGGGTGCAGTACTGTAAGTGCGTGTGCGTATGATTTATTGCAACTGTTGGCCTTGACTGGTACATTACACCTACAATGCATTTTATTCAACAAAATCCACACCACTTAGCTCAAATCAAACCACAAGCAGTGCAGAATGTGACCACCCAAAGAAAGAGCGGGGAGGGGTCCAGAAGAGACATGTTTGTAGCACAGATCAACTTAAATCTGAGAACCAATCAGATACAGGCCCTTATCCCAGTTCAAGAGAACCCCAGTTTCTTGCTGGGGTATAAAAGTTATCTACAGACTTCAGCTATCAATTGTTCTTCCAACTCAAGAGCAGCCAGTGTCAAACCATCATTCAGATGGTTACCAGGAGCCCTAGAGGGCAGTGTTTATTCTAGATGATCAAATTAAAAAGAATGCATAGCCCATAGCTGGCAAAAAACAAACAAACAAAAAGTAGCAGCCTCACTCACCCACATTAAAAACAGACCTGAACAACTGAGAGAAGTCAGGAGGTTCCTTCTACCACTAGTGCCAGTTTGCATTTTGAAATACACAAATCATCAAGCCACTTTAAAACCAAGTAGCCAAGTTCTGCTTTACACTCACCTCAGCTTTTTATCTTTCCAAGCCACGAGAACGGGAGGAATTCTTGCTCTTTAGAAAAAGAACAGATATAGCAGCTAACACGCTAAAGCCAGTAAGCTCTTTTGCCTGTTTCCAGTGCAGCCAAAACGCGTTTCTCAAGAGAGCAGTTTGACAGCTTTACTGTAACAGCACTACTGTCAGTCGGATGGACTTCTGCCCATTAATAATTACAGGGAAATAAAGGCTCTCTGCCTTTTCTCTTGGGTAATATTGCAGTACTTTGGCAGTGCCACACAGCTCTAAGGACTTTCACACTGCTTTCACACTGCTTATCAGTCCCAAAAAACTGACTCGGCAACTAGAAGCCTTGGTGGATTTGTCTCTGGGTTGTTACTTCCAAAACTCTGTTTCAGTACAAATTCATGTAGCAGATGGAATCAAAACATGTTACTTCAACATATACTGTCATGGTTTCCTCCTGAAGCCCCTAAAAGTCCTGGAAACACAAGTTTAGGCTGTTCAAATTTAAATACTTAAACTATAGCAGCAAAACAAAGCAAAATTTAAAGAAAACCAGGAGAGGAAACTTCTCTTGAATAGCAGAATCATTTTGTGTGAACAACAGAGGTGCTGAACAATAGCTTCTGCTTCTGTTTCTTTCTCTTCTTGCCTCCCTTTTCCTCTGTGAAGAATTAAAATGATACTGTCATTCTTGTCATGGAACAGGAACATCGCACACAAATGATAAATGGTCTTCCCTAGCCTAAGTGGCTTCTACAGATCCACAACATTTCCTATAAACTCACTGAACACCAGGTATTTTAACAAAAAAATTACTGCAGATGAACTAAGGGAGACTCCATCACACCTGAAACACAATTACAAACATGCCTAAATGATTGTAAAGTTGCTGTTGCAACAGCAGACCCTAGGACTGCAGCATCCAGCAGTTTCCCATTCCAACAAGTATCACTTTCATAAATGTCAAAAAAACCACTGCAACTGGAGCAGACATTCTACTGAAACTCCCAGGCCCTCCCATCCAACTCTCTCCATCATCCAGTGCAGTCTCCAAACAGAAGCCAAAGCTAAACATCAGAACTGAGCATTAAAAATTAAGTTTCACAAGCCAGCACCAGGTTTAAGTTCACTTCAATTTGTTTCACATTCCCTAACTTGAAATTTCAGCTAGCAGTTACCTTGACATTTTGGTCAAACTGAAGTGGTAGTTCAGCAGCTCAGGTATTTTTTATTTAGAAATGCATAACCTGAACTTCCTTAAGATAAAGCTTAATTTAGGTTCCAGTAGAAACATGGCCAACATGATTGTCAAAAACCATCTTTATCCTAACAGGATTCTTTGCTAGTTGGAGATATCAGCTCCCACTAAGAGGCTGCTTTAAGCTGACGGAAGCCCTAGTCAAGCTGTTCAGTAACCACAACCTGAAAATTTTCAGAACTGTTCTCTGGTCAATTTTTGGTCCCCAAAATTGCTGCTTTCACTTCTCCCAGAGGAAGAAGGGGAAATACTCAATTTTTCCACTTCAGGAAGTTTTCCTGTCTTTCCCCCTGCCTTTTACCTGATAAATGATCAGCTGTAGACGGTTTGTCCAGTTTCAGGAGGGCTGCCTCAATAGCTTGGCTGAAGGAATTCTGGAAGCTGGGCACAGGTATCCGGTCAGAGCTGTCACTTTCTCCATCACTATCTACAGGCACAGGGAGTGCCAGAGTGTTCTCATCTGAAAGAGGGAAGGACATGCAGAAGGCTGTATAAAACTTTCACCACACAAATGCCCCTCCACACTCCAGATTCTTCTTTCGAAGTTTTAAGATTTCTCACATTTAGATGCATGGTAAAGAATCTGAAGTATTAATACCAAATTTTCTTACCTCTTGTCTTTGGAGCAGGTTTAGGCCATGTTTCTGGTTTTGCCTTTCCAACTCTCAACATCTATCAAAACAGTTGTAGGATATGATTAAATTCCACATTCTTGAACAATCCTGCATACCCCCTAAGTGGCAAGAAAATCTAGAAACCCCTTCAAGCACTCAAACCTTATAATGTTTCCCTAAGATTTATCCCACATTGTTTTTGTAGGGAAAGCAATTGTAGTATCAGCCTAATCCCCAACTAAGACACAGGTAATTCTGACAAGATTCACTCTGCTACATGGTTTACCTGGGCAAAGGAAGGGAAGGGAGACTCTTCTTCCAAGCTTCCACAGAGCAATGGGCTGACCCGGCTGGCAGCAGGTGACAGCGGAGTTGGAATAGACTCTGTATACAGAGAAAGGAGCTGAAAATTAAAGCCAGTTGCATTTGGCCAAGGCAGTCATTATGCCGCTTATCGGGATGTAACAGAAATAAAGTTTTATTATCCTACATAATTAATCATTTTTATCTCATCGGTTCTATCCATCAGTCACACAGTAGGACCTCTCAAATTTCCTCAGTCTTTTTATTTAAGGGAAATTAAAGTTTGCTTGTGGTTTTCTTTTGGGTTTGTTTGTTTGTTTGAGGGGTTTTGTTTAATTTTGGGAAGTTGTGGGCGGGGCTTTTTGTTGAGCTTATTTTAGTATAACGTGTTGGAGAAGATGGAGATGATAGAAAGAAAAAATGCCAGTAGTGCTTTCCTGGCATACACACTTTTCTTCTCTTTTTGAGGCCATTGTTTCCTTTCTTTTGCCTCATGTAAAAGATGGGGTAACTACAGTGCAGATCTCATATTGTCAAAGTAGAGGCAGTAAAAAGCAAAGGACTGAATGTTTCTTAGCCATGTCTGCCTTTTGTGTATTATCTCATAGGCAGTCTGGGAAAGAATCATAGGATCACTGAATGGTTTGAGTTGGAAGGGACTTGAAGACCATCTCAATCCACCCCCCTGCCATGGGCAGGCACCCCTTTCACTACACCAGGTTGCTCCAAGCCCCATCCAACTTCGCCTTGAACACTTTCAGAGATGGGGCAGCCACAGCTTCTCTGAAAAGAAGCTGTCTTTGATTAGTATTGAGAAAGTTTAGCATGGTTACCTGAACAATACCCGAAAGAATGATCAAGAGCTAGATGTGATGTGTTTTTCCACGTGCTCACCTGTCTGAAATACAGGGCTTCTCCCAAGAGGAGACTGACAGAATCTCTGATGATCGATGCTGGTAGTTTCTCCAGGGCAAGAGGTAAAAGCAGGGAACTGCTGCAGATTCTCTAGAGCAATATGGACCTCTGGATCTAGAAAGATATTTTAAATTAAAGCACTACACAATATGGGGGAGGACTGTCAATATGCAAGTCATTTCAGAAGTCTAGGAGGTGCCAACTCATTTCTTTCCGCCCTCTATTTTGGAGACCAGTACAAGCCCTGCTGCTGGATGGAAGCAGTTTCTAGGCCTTTTTTCGCCTTCTTCACTTTTCACTTTACATTGAGATTACTATTAAAACAGAGAGCTATGTACACGATAGAGATAGCTGTGCCCTTGAATGCCCTCCATCTCTCCCAAAATGCAGAAGTATGCAGCAATTACATAACATCACTTAACATCCTGACTAAAACAGCTAACGTTTTTCATTATAGAGACATTGTTCCTAATACTTTGTAATCTTGTTCTCAGTACACACTACAAACTACAGGTCTCAGAGTTAATCCTATAGCTCAAGAAATCAGCTCAGCAACCAAATATGACTGAAAATCCACCAGTTATGCACCATCATGACTTACATTTGCCCTGTTTCTTGTTTTCTTCTATCTCAATCCTGCGTTCGCGCCGTTGTTCATCGCGAGCTTTCTTCTGCCGTAGACGTTTCCTCTTTTCAAGGTCATCTAGGAGCAATGCACAACACTGGATATCAAAAACCCCACACCAATGGTCTGGCAAGGTTTCCTCCAGCTCTAAGAACAACCTTGTAACACATTAGTAGCAAAACACACTTACAAACAACACATGCTCTTCCAGGCAGTTGGGATGTTTTATTGTTTTTGTAATTATTGTCTATGAAACAGTGAGCTGGGGCTGTTCTGTCTAGCAATCATCAGACAGTTGGTGCAAGAGGACTAAAGCTCTAATGTATGTTCTTTTTTCTACCATTAAAGAGATAAGAACAACTTCCCCTTCATGGCAGAACCTACTAGAAAGGTAGTACAAACCTGAAAACAACTCTAAAGTCTCCTTAGAGATGACAGGTGGCTTCAGAGCCAGTTCACAAATGCTGAACTCACAGGTGAGGGGCAAGTGACAGAGGTAGCGATGACGCTGTCTTATATCCTGATAAAGAGAGTGATATGTCACCACAAGGACTGGAGGCAGCCATGGTGATGAATGGAAATAGAATGCACACCATTCATCAAATCAAATGGAAAAAAATAGCACCAGTAACACAATAATTACTTTAAAAACTACAAACACATGACAGATGCACTGAGTCAGAATCAAATGTTCTGAGATCTCCATCAACTACATCATAATCAGACTTGGACGCAGTTACTCCAGCTCACTTACTGATTTTCATGTTCTTCCTCCCTTCTCACTCACATCACTGGAATAAAATTCTGCAATACCAGACTTACAACACAATTATTTTTGTACTGGACCTTCTAGGAAAAAAAACTAGATGCAGCCTACTTATCAAAAGTAACATACTGCCCAGCACCTTCCACAAATGCCCTTCACAGATTAGCATCCCTACCCATTCATACTTGTTATTTCTTACTACTGAGGAGACTCAAGTCTCCTCTATCAGCTACAATGATCAATCTGCTAAAACAAGGCCCTTAATTAATAAGATAAAATAACTACCTCTGTCATGGAGTAGCCAGTTATCTCCACTACAGCTGCAGTTATCTTCTCTGGACTCTTCTCCAAGCTGCCATATTCACGCACAAGGCATCGAACATTCACAGGGTGAAGGTACATGCACTGTCCATCCTCCGCTGAAAGGCAAGACATCATCACTCCTTCTTTGCCTGTTCATTTTCAGTACCCTTCTCCCCACCTCAGTACATCCTCCACTAATAAAATTAAAGCTCCTTTATGAGTTCCTGTGAGCCTTTTATTTCACAGGGGTTAGCTGCATTTAATGAACTGACAAACAAATTTCTCAAGGAGGTTCCCAAAGGAGGCATCTCTGCCCCTATGATTCCAGGGTTTCATTCCACTGACCTTGATAAAAATAGTAAAAAGGAGAGTTGCCAAGATGTCCACTGCTAATTGTATCTTTAGATTCTTGGCAGCTTGTTTCAGCTGGATTTGGTTCTCCTATAGTGTTCATAATAGGTTCTCCTACAGTGTCCACCTCAGGTACTTCCTCCTCATCCAGCACTGCCTCTTCTACTTCCACAGGAGGCAAAAAGGAACTTGCCAGGTCAGAGCAAGGCTCCACAAGCTCCTCGTCGAATGCAGAGAGATATTCCATATCACACTACCACAGCAGAGAGGATAGAATTAGTACCACGCCACCTCCTTCAAAGATTATCATCTCTGCAAAAATCTTTGGCGTAAGTTCACTGCACACTGCAGTGTGAAGTGGCAGAATTAAGTGTTAACAGGATCTGCCAGAGCAGATTTGTCACTCACCTTTTTCACTTGGGAAACAGCAGGCTCCGCAGCTTTGGAGCTTTCTAGGACCAATTCTTCTACAGCTGCATTGATTCCAGCAATGCCATTGTTTTTATCCCGGTCAGCAGAGAGTGCTGTTTCTCGCTCCTGCAGATCATCCAAAGGGATCAAGTTTCAATTTGCCATTTAAGCCAGGAGACCATCACCATAGTTATTTTTAGCCTTGCCCTGGTATTCCTTTCCTGTAATACCATCCACTAAAAACCATTCTGCTGTGTTATCCTGAACACCACACCAGACACCTGGGGTCCAAAGGCTACAGTCTTCTCCAAGGTGTATAATGCTACTCCAGCAGCAAACACCAGCAACTTGCTAGTGACCAGAATAATCACACACAACCATCTATGCAGCAGAGCAGGGATGCCCAGCACCCAGCACACTCTTAAAAATAAAGCTACTAAAAGCCTCCCAAGAGGTTGTTACCTTCAGCTCCTGGATAGCTGCCTCAATGAAACAGGCTTCTGGGGTGTGTTTTTCTTCCTCATACTGTTTCAGTAAGGCCGCTTTCTCCTCCAGAATCACCAGCTGCAAGACCTGCTCCCTGGATGCCAGAAGCAGCTTTGAATACTGACTGTACTGGTCATCTGCACAGAAGAAGCACCAAATCATTAATATCTGCACATAGACCCACCAGTTTGGACTGCAGCTTCTTCTGAAGTTTTGTTAATGCTCACTTTTGTGAATTAATCTCCAAGGGCAGACAACACTCAGCAAGAGCTTGATACAGACTCCACAAATTACCATTGTATCACAAGCTGGTGTCACATAGCTGCTCTGACATTTATATCCCCCACACAGCACTTTATCTGCCACTTCACCACTAAGTTGCTACACGTCAGTAAAAATCAAGCCTAAACTTCTACACTGTAGAAGCATCACCTTTGAGAAGCCTTGGGGGTGTCAAAACTTCCTGAAACAATGCAGTCTGCAGCTTCTTCCTCTTTTCTCAAAAATACTGCAGTTGCATATTTCTGCAAAGCCACCCTAGTTTGGCTCAAACTAGTTCTTAACCCCATATGTATTAAAAATCCATACAAAACATTATTATGAGGTTTTTACAAGAAGCACAGCAGAAACAGTAAGCTAAAGAACTGCAAGTTTAGCAAAAGGTGACCGTTGTCAGTACTTTACAGCAACCACAGCATCCCGTATTAACACAGTCCCTGTATTCACTGCTCCCCAAGGGTCCAACCTTGTCTACAGATACCAAGTTAATGGTGAATTTCCTGGCTTTAGAATGTTCTCAAATCCTGTATTTGTTCTTTTGTTTGTTTTATGAAGGGACTTAAAGTCCTCTAGTTTCAAATACTAAGCAACATGTAAGACTGCAGCCTGCATGCTGGATATCTAGCACACATTAGGAGACCTGACTTTTTCCAGAGAGTTTAAATGCATGTAGCCCTTCCTAAATGTGACTGCAAAATGAACTGAGCCAAGACAGCCCACAAAGCAGCAATGTTCAGTAAAATTATTTCTTTAGTCACAAAATTTTTGTGATACTAACAGATAAGATGATGATGAGTCAGTCACACTCTTGACTGGAGAAAACTGAAGATGTCAGGCAACAGATGTTTGGAATAGGTTTGCAATAATTTTGATTATCTCCCCATAGCATTCACTGACTTCGGTTGATAACTGAGGATGATGAAAACCTTGTTGCAGATTACAGACTTGAAATAGTTTAGACACAGAGACGGTTATTTTTGTGAAGCTGTATAATGAGGAGTCAGGAGGAAAAAAGTTAAGGACACTGAAGAGCCAATAAAAGTAGTTAAGTCACACCAATGACTGCAGATACAAACTACACATCAAACTATAAGCAATGACTGAGAAGGCAGGAGTCTGCAGTGCAGTCACTTGAAGGGACACAGCACACAAGTTAAAGCCTTACAGAAAAACAGTGCGAGTAGAAAGTTTACTGTTAACATGTGGTCATCAAGCTTTTCAGCTGCTAAGCCCCATGTTTTGCAGTCTGGTGTATTTTAAGGTGACAGCATGGCACTGCCAGGGTAAATGGTCTCTACACAAATCCTGGTCACAGTTAGGAACAGGATTCCAACCAGCAGGATTCAGATACACTCACCTCTGATGTAAACAGGCTGAACCACATTCATCCACTGGGATTTGGGCAGTGCTATCAGAACACCTTTCTCTCTTCTCATAAGTTGCATCGTAATGATATCACCGATTGCATATTGACGTGTTTCCATAGCAACAACACTGCAATGTACGGAGGAGGTTAACAGTGTAAAAATAACATTTCAAAAAGATGCATGATTTAATTAATATTGTCTCACCTCTTGAGATCCTTCTTGTGAACAGAGCCATAACAAATAGGACACTTACTCCAGGTCTTTTCACTCAAGGAGAGATAGTGAAGGATACATGCCCAGCAGAAGATGTGCCCACAGCGGGTGATCTTGGCTGCGGTTGGTGGGTACAGACATATGGGGCAAGAGGGCACTTCATGGCTACAGATTCGCTGAAATGGCACATGAGAAGAACAGTACAAGTTTTAGACTCAGAAATCAGTTCCTGGGATACAGAATAAGCCACCTGCAAGATCTACTCTAACATATTATCTTCAAGCTCTTTAGGCTCTGTTTATTTACCAAGAAATTAGTGCACTGTGAACTAACACCTTCAGACTGCACATGGAACAACCTTCTAAGCCACCCATCTTATTTCTACTCTAATGACATTAAAAGGTGAGTCTTCTCATGTTTCCCCTCATGTATTCATTATCTCTAAGAGTTAGCAGCATCCTCATCATCCAAATTCAAACAGTGAGAAGATTGCAAGAGAGCTCTGTGGCCTCTCACACAAGCAGACTTGTGCAGCCCTGTGTAACTGTGAGACTGAACTTACCCACTTCCATGCCCACGTCAGGTCTAGTCAAACACTTTGGTAGCATCTCTGTGTGGCAGAGATATAACTGCCAAGCAAGTACCTAGATTTTTTCAGCTCTCTTGTAGTGACAGGTAACAGTAAGCCTACCTCTTCTCCACTTACACCATGCACCAGACTGTCTTGGTAGATATAAATTTCTGCTTGAGGCAACCCAAAACTTCTGACCACAATTCTCAAGAGATTTTCCATTTTGTTGCTGGGCAGGATAGGCCACCTATGCACAGAATAATTCTTCAAAATTCTACACTCTAGTCCTCTTCCATGGACTCATGCCCAAGTTTTCTGTTAATATCTCAATCACAAGGACTCTGTCTACAGAATGTCAGATACTATTTTTGATGAGTTCCCATCTGCGAAAGCAAGAAGCAGCTGCTAATTTTCCTAATAGATTTTAGCACTTCTCTTCTCCTGTCATGAAAGTATTTCATAATATATTCCATGACAGATCTTTCCCAGTATTGTGGGAGTGACAGAAAAGTACTTAACTCAAAAACAGCTAAGTTTTATGTAATATCACAGAGGGAAAGAGATAGTAAAAGGCAGGTTGAGGTTCTTAAGAAGGAAAAAAAAAAAAAATATAGCCCATCACAACTGACCACTTGCTCCACAAAGTCCCAGTTGACCAAGGTATCTGGATCAGCAAAGTGGACTGTGTAGTCCTGTTCTTCAGAGACAACAAACTGGCAGCTGGAGAAAGGCAAAGAGACAGATGATCCACTCAGTTGTTTCTAAAACCTTTTTGAAAACTATCCTATAGGATTCTCTGAGCTTCCTTTGTCCAGCAGAAAACTGCTGGATGCAGTCAGTAACTTCTATCAACAAAAAGTCAAGAGTTCAGTTCACAGCCAGATCAGGATACAGGTGTGTCTAATTTCAGTTAGACACAACATCATACACTAAGTACAGAATGAGCCAGGCAGACTGGTTTTCCAGAAACGTGTAAAAAACAGTCAGCTTCAATGGGGATCTATCAAAAAACAGGGAATCCACAAGGGGAAAAATATTGTCGCAAAAACTACAGCTACTGGGGTTCCTGCAAACAGACTTTACGACAATAAGACACAAAACATTATGGAGAAATCAGAAGCATCAATGCTGAAAATACTTTTTATCTTTAACATTATCAGAGTCAGGAAGTCCTGAACACACTTCAAATTCTGAGGAAATTTCCTGTCAAAAAGGACTTCTGCTGCTAGGTTACTATACTGATCATCATTTGGGTTATACTACATACTTATGGGCCTGCAAAATAATCAGCATTTTAAGAACTAAGACCCATATAAGTAACTGCCTTTGGGACTTATAAATTCAGATTAGCTTTCATCTAGCAACTGCTATCCCCTCCATCTCAACATACCATCTTTTGGAAAAAAACAACCATCTTCTATAAAGAACTACACAGATATTCCCAAATAGGAGTGTCATGTCTCAAAGCCATGCTTGAAAATTTGAGCGTAAGATTTTTGTTTGTATCTAAAGGACTCACTCCATCAGATACCTTGTGAATAGGTGAAGACAACATCCCTTTAAAATATAGCCATTACCACTACAAACACTACAGAAAGGTAATTTCACCCTGGAAAAGACAATACAATTAGTCAAGCCCAAATACAATTCCCTGGCTTGCCACGCCTTACAGCTCCATGTCTCTGCAGAAGTCTAAGAGCCTCATGGATCTTCCACTCACTTGGCCTGCAGGAAGAGCTCCTTGTTGAACGGTTTATGTCCCCACTTGTTCCTTTTCCCCCAGTTGCCATGTCCATTCCCATCAAAATGTCCTGCTTGGCCACGGGGTTCGAAGGTGAAGTTCAGTAAGTGGTTCAGATTAATCTTCTTGGGACCAGAGAATTGGGCAGGGCTGAACTCTGCCCGTTGAGCCTCTGCTACCTAAGAGAGAACAGCATTTGTTAGAAATTACTGGCGTTTACAGCAAAAGCATCAGTACAGGTGGACATCCAGGCCACATCAGTGATAGCACACAGAACATGCAGCATCTACTCACTCACCTTCTCCCATCCCTGTTCTGCAAATCAAGTAGAGCAGCATTAGAAATGCATGAAAACCTGGAAGTCAGAACTCAGTGGTCTCAATCCACACTGAGCAAAAGGAAGAGAGAGTTAAAACAGCCACAAAGACAAGTAAAAGCTGGCAAAATATAGTCAAGAAGTTGTCTGAATCCTCTTTTTAACAGTAATACAAGCCTGATTACTGTTTGCACAGGTTGTACTTGTTTTGGTTAGTTTTCATACAATGAAGACAAGAAAAAGAATTCAACAGAGGCAGCAGGTGAATTTTGAGTGGGTGATCTAGGTGAGAAGTGCTGCTTATCCATCAGAACTGAAAAATCAGAGTATCAGTTAAAGCCCACAAACACTCTACAGTATTTAGATCCACATCAGCATAAAAGCCTCAGTCTAGTTTTACCTTGTTATCAGCAAGGCCAATACAATTACTTTCTCACTACCACTATCACTTGTAAATTTGTGCCCTGAAGCGGTTGGATACAATCAATCTTCAGAGGGCAAACTCTGACCTGTGTAGGAGACTGGTTGGCAGAGTCTCTTGGGAGGCAGTGCTGAAGGGCAAAGAGTCCAAGAAGACTGGACATTCTTCAAGAAATCTTAAAGGCACAGGAACATGCTGTCCCCTTGTGACAAAAAATGAGCCAGTGGGGAAGACCAGCCTGGCTTAACAGAGAGTTTTAACTGGAACTCAGGAAAAAAAAGAATTTATGACCTGAGAAAGAAGGGACAGGGAACTCAGCAGGACTAGAAGGACGTCATGAGGTTATGCAGGGAGAGAAGTGAAGGGCCAAAGCGTGACTAGAAGTTAATCTGGGCACTGCTGCAAAAGACAAAAAGATGTTTCCACAAATACATCAGCTACAAAAAGAGAGCTAAAGAAAATCCCCATGCTTTATTGGATGCAAAGGGAAACTTAGTGGCAAAGGGTGAGGAAAAGGCTGAGGTACTTAATGGCTTCTTTCCCTCCACCTTTAATAGCAAGACCAGTTGTCCTCAGGGTACCCAGCCCCCTGAGCTGGATAGGGAGCAGAATGAAGCCCCCATAATCCAGAGAAACAGTCAGTGACCTGCTGTGCTACTCAGACACCCCCAAGTCCATGGGGCTGGATGGGATCCACCCAAGAGGACTGAGGGAGCTGGCAGCAGTGATCATCATTTACCAGCAGTTCTGGCAAAGTGGGAGGTCCCACCTGACTGAAGTCAGCAAATGTGACACACACCTACAAAAAGGGCTGGAAGGAGGATCTGGGGAACTACAGGCCTGTCAACCTGACCTCAGTGATGGGGAAGATTATGGAGGAGATCATCCTTCACGCCATGGCAGAGTGTACAGGACAACCAGGGGATTAGGCCCAGCCAACATGGGTTTATGAAAGGCAGGTTCTGCCTGACTAACCTGATCTCCTCCTACGACAAGGTGACACACTAAATGCACAAGGAAAAAGCTGTGGATGTTGTCTACCCGGACTTTAGAAAAGCCTTTGCACAGTTTCTCACAGCATTTTCCTGAAGCAACTGGCTGCCCATAGCTTGGATAAGCACACTATTCTGAGTAAAAAAACCTGCCCAGATGGCTGGGCCCAGAGAGTGGAGGGAAATGGGGTGACATTCAGCTGGGCCCCACTAGTGGGGTTCCCCAGGGCTCAGTATTGGGGCCAGTCCTGTTTAATGTCTTTTATCAATGATCTGGACAAGGGGATTAAGGACACCTTACGCAAGTTCACAGATGACACCAAGCTGGGTGGGAATGTTGGTCTGCCAGAGAGTAGGAAGGCTCTGCAGAGGGATCTGGACAGGCTGGATTGATGGGCCAAGGGCAATGGTGTGAGGTTCAACAACGCCAAGTGCCAGGTCCTGCACTTTGGTCATAACAGTCCCTTGGAATGCTCCAGGCCTGGAGAAGAGCACCTGGAATGCTGCACATCAGGAAAGGACTTGGGGGTGTTGGTTGACAGCACCTGAATGTGAACCAGGTGTGCCCAGGTGGGCAAGGCAGCCAATGGCACCTGGGCTGTACTAAAAGTAGTGTGGCCAGAAGGAACAGGGCAGTGAAATTGTGTCACTATATATTTTCACAAAGGACCCGTGCCATGAGATGTGTACGTGGCCTGTCTTGGCATCCATTCCTCAGATGGCATTTTTTCCTAGAGCAAAGAGCACTCCTCTTCTGTAGTTGCCAAGCTGCTCTGCTCACACTCCCTCTGGCATCTCAACGATGTTGGCACCTCTTATCACTCTACCCCTTCCCGGCCCAGGAACTGAACACAGCAGACCTATCTAGGCAGGTCAGGGTGATCCTCTCATCCCAAGAAAGAAGGCCTTGGAGGCATGGCATTACAATTCTCACCTCATCTCGTCTTCCACCATTAGAAAAGCTAAAAGGTTTGCCACTTCCGCCGCCGCCTCCCCTTTGAGGGGGCATCTTGTTAAAAGCTTTGCTTTTCTGTGAATTGGAGCGACGGGACTGACTGGAAAAGTTCTCATTTTTTGAATATGAAGTTTCTCTTTTACGATTATAACGTTGTTTGGATCCACTCGCATTCTTCCCATCTGAAAGGAAAATAAAAGAAAAATCAGATCAGCAGCCTCAGAGCTGGCCCAACGTACTTCCCCTCAGCTAACTTCACCTCAGAGGTGAGCTCACCTCAGCCACTATCTTAAGGACAGTGTTTATTAGGACATTAAACCCCCCCAGCAACCCAAACCATTTCATTCCTATCATTGCCCAAAGAGCTGGTCAAAGAGTTTAAAAGAATATATTTGCTGTGCTCTACCTTTTATAAAAACAGTTGAATTTCCTTTTTCCAGATTTGGAATTGCCACCACGAGATATCAGCATGTTGCCTGGCACATTAAGTTATAAATACTAACATCACATACCACAACTTCATGCCCCATTACAAGAACTGACAACAACTAGCTATTTTTTTTTCATTTAATTTGCCTAAAACACACAATTTATCATATTTATCACTACACTGAAAATACACTGTATAAATACACTGCTGTTTGCGTTCTTCTTGAAGGCTTCC
The DNA here is from genome assembly GCA_013397055.1 of Pachycephala philippinensis. NCBI lineage: Eukaryota > Metazoa > Chordata > Aves > Passeriformes > Pachycephala > Pachycephala philippinensis. Next base: position 169,763 of record VWZT01014324.1, read on the forward strand.
GTTGCCTGTTTTCACTCACTTCTGCACTCTATGCTTAAAAGATCCCAGCAGATCTAATTCTGTTTAAAAAATACACTTTTATGTCATCAGGCCAACAAATGCTACTTGATCTTGAAGCTGTCTTGGTTTGAAAGACAGGTGTCCCTAAGGAAGGCAGGAGCCTCACTTGGAATGGAAAATGCAACTCCCTTCCCTCCAAATTATTATAGTTTTGAAATTAAGGGGGCTTTCAGGCAAAGATATGAGGAATAGGAATAACAGTTCTTTACTAATATATATATATAAAACACGGCAAACAAACAACAGTAGCTGTGGCTGTAACAACAACAGAACCAGGAACCCGGTAACGCCTTCTCAGCTATCAGGCACTTTCCCCTCGGTGCAGTTCCGGTCACGGCCGGCAGGGGCGCTGGCGGCTCCCGGTGAGCAGGGCAGGTGCGATGGTTCCCCCGCGGCTGCAGGGGGCGCTCCGGAGCGAGCTCGGGGAGCACGCGGTAATGGTTGCTTGGGATCCCGGGAAGGGATGCAGGAAAAGCTTGCTTCACAGACCCGCCCTGGGCAGCTGATCCCGGTGCCCCAGCAGGACCCTCGGGAGCAGCAAAACTGGAATGGCAGGAATGGCACACCCGGGTGGTAGACGAGATGTATCAAACTCCACAGCTGCAGAGGCAGCCCCGGGACTTCTCGGCCGGCAGGCGTGTGGCGCTACAGTGTATCGAAGGCTCGGAGCAGTGGCAAAGGAACGGCAGGGGCAGGGCAGCCGCAGCCCGACTCCCAGCGGGGCAGGGAAAGGCGGGCTTGGGATCCCTGGGGGTCCCCCCGAGGCACCAGAGCAGATGGTGAAGAAAAAGTCCCTCTTTTAGCGAGGTAGGGTGTTAAATAGAGTCCCGGTGCAACAGCCGCTCCAGAGAGCAAGCTCCACTCACGGAAGAAGGAAGGTAGCAGACGGCAGGAGCCCGCAACTGCGACGAATTCCCTCCACCCCGAGGGCAGCTTCTCTCTCCTCCGAATGCTGGGAGAACAAGAGACCTAGGGGCTGTACCCAGCCCCTTTTTCCCAGTTCAAATCTCCCGGCATCTCCGCCCAGCACGAGAAAAACCCAGGCAAAAGGGGGTAGCCAGCTGGACTCCTCCCACTGTGGCCAGGTCTTTTGTCTCTCTTAAGCACCCAGTAATTTGTCTCGTAGCAACCAAGCATGGGGAAAATTCTTTAAGAGAAAAAGAAAAACAAAAGGGGAACTCCAAAACCCCAACAAAGCACAAACCAAATGCTTTGTGGCCTTGCAGGGCACATACCTAAGAACTAAGTCCACCAACAAGAGCTGTTTGCGAAAAACCATACTTAGCACACCACTGACCCGAACACAGGACACAGCGGTGAAGCACAAAGCAAAACACTGCAGGAATAAAGTTCACAAGAGCAGAAAAATCACTCCAGCTCTTAAACGGGGTTTTCTGTGCCTCAACAGCTGCTACATCAAACTGCTAGAACAGAGTTAATACTATGAAGGTATTTCTAGTAGTCTTAACACAAGATCAGAGTTGCCCAAGGACACAACAGACTGCTGGTTGCTTAACCTGGCACTTCCACCACCTGCCCTAATTTCTATTTGTGGAAGACATATGGTGATAAGCTCAAAAACAAAACTCCTCGGGCCCCACGAGACCTCTACCCACACCAGCCAGCCCCAAAGTCACTCTGGATACTCAGTAAACATTACACAAATAGCAAAGCCTCACACAATACTAGTTACATTTTATAAAAGCCTATTAGTTTCCCTTTTCCCACTTTGTAGTCTTCCTCCCCACCGCTACATAAATCTTACATGGCAGACAAACACATCACTGTGATTCAGGATCATGTTTCTCATATGGGCAGTTTCATTGCCAGTGCTTCCAGTTTTCCCGTTTCCCAGAACCACCTCCCATCCACCTAAGCATTTAAAACAGCTGAAATGGCACCATCCACATTAAGTATCTTTTTTGTTGTTGTTTTTTCTCCCATCTGCACCCCCAAAAAAAGGTGAGCTGAGGACAGGATGGTCCGTGTGTTATTGTATATTACTGAGGATCCAACTTCTTAAGAATAAATTAAGTAATAAAAGTGGCTGGACCGGGTTCTGTGATGGTCTGCTGTTTCTTGCACTTGTCAGACTTCAGTCTTTGCCTGCAACTACAGCTAAAACAGGACACAATCATCACTTTCACACAATGTGACAGGCCCATTTTGCAGACAAACTTCATCAGAACTGGAAATTTACTCTGCTATTCAAAGGGCTGATCCTTTAATTCAGAATTAAACCAACTCTCTCAGAACCACAGCTGTGGAACTCAAATACATGCCTGCGTAGCTGGCAGTGCTTTAACGTACATCAGGCTAAAAAGACATGGCTTGAGCGTTATCAGGAAAAAAACACACCAGAAGCTGCCAAGTACTGAGGGTGTGACCAGGTCTAGCTGAGTGATTAGACAGACCTTTTTTGAGACTGTTTGTAAGGAAGAAAGAATAACCAACACCTCAGAGTCTCTGGTAAAAAATTAAGTAATTTTGAAGAGGTCTGGACTACTGCTTAAGTTACTCAGGAGCAGAACTTGTCAGTTCAGAGCTCAACCACCCTCTTAAACCTGTAATTTCAGCAAGCACACTAGAGGGGCATATGCCTGTTGTCTGTACCACTTTGCAGTTTTTCTGCCATCTTCAAATGGGGAAAAGAAACAACTCCAAAAAAGTCAGTCTAAAGTGAGTGTTTACAAGGCCCCGGAACAAGGAACAGCTCACCCCTGCAGCTGACAGAAGACTTTCCCACCACTTAAAGTTTTAATCGAGTTACTCACCATCAAATTTGTCAGTCAGATGGTTTACACACATTCCTGTCATACTATAGGTCCTTTCAAGCCACCTCCTAGAGCCTTTGGGAGTCACTTTAGTGACTCTCACATTTTATAGGAAAAAACTCTCCACTTGTGCCTTTTTTGAAAGGACTCTACAACAGCCTAACAATGCTTCAAACCTGATTTTACAGACTGGTAGTTTCACCCCCCCACCATGAGAATAAGTGACCTCAGTAGAAGCCTGGTCCATCAGAGTAGTAATGAAACTGGTCAGCAGACAACCAGGAGCTTGGAGAATGCATTTGTAAATTGGAACAGCTTTCCCCCACCCTGAATCTAAGCAATGCTGTTCCTTCCAACCTTTCCAGCATGCCACAAGTCACGGAGCTCTCTGCTTTCTATCATCCATCACAGCAATCCCACAGAGAGCAGGGCAGGACAGGCTGCACTCAGGCACAGAGAAAAGTGGAAGATTCTCACTGCCATCCTCTCTTGTGAGATCCCAGTTTTAAGTAGCATAAGTTTGGATTTGGTAGCTTCTTTTTTCCCCTCTTTTCTTGGCAAATTAGGAGTTAGCAATAGCAGGAGTGCTGGTGAGGTACTTGCTCTTCACTAAGGTCCTCAGTTAGTCCTTTTGCTGTTTTCATGGCATCTAACCTATATATACACAAATTATGTGGATTTATCTACCCATTCACACTCCAAGAGACTTATAAAAAATACTGTCCATATAATGCAAAAACACTAGCAACAGAAGTGTTCTTGCGTTTTGGAGCAAGCCTTGAGATTTGTGGTTTCTCCTGCTGCTAGAGGACCCCCATCTCCAAAGATCCAGAGTGAGGAGATGAAGTTCACAGCACTAGGAGCAGCACTAGGTGACCACTTGGGCACTGGAGCTGCAGTACTGGTTTGCTGCTGGGATAAGAACTGCTGTTCCCTTCCATCTTTTTTCACCTCTTTTCTGCTAAGCTGTGCTGAAGCCAGCAGCATTGCATAAGGGGTCTGGATCACACTAAAGCCACAGGGTTGTTTCATGAAAACGCACTGAGGGTATTGCTGCTGCCAAGGCAAACATCCCAGTGAGCAGGAGGTGACCAAGCTCTCACACAGCGCAGCCAAGCAGACTCACACTGGGTCTGATAAGGCCCAGGAATGTTTGTGACAACTAACACTGTCCATCAGCTCTTGAGGACTGCAGAGAACCCCAATAAGCCTGTTTTGCCTTAGCTACTTTATTCCACTCTAATTGGATGCGATTCCTGTTGGCACACTAATACAACACAAAGAAACTTTTCTGTTGGAAACTTTCAGTTTAATTTAGTCTCTGAGGCCAAATTTGAAAGACAGGAGGAATTGAACATCCATAAAGACAAGGGAATACAGTACTCTATTTAGCCCATTTCCAGCTGCATTGCAAGAGAAAGAAAAGCTACTATAAGGATTCAGGAATACCCATTTCTTCATTTCCTCAGCTGGACAGTTACAGCAGGTAACTCTGGAAAGCATCAAATGGCAAGTGCTTCACCGGATTTAACCCAGTGACCATCTGAGGAAGGTCTGCGGTCCGTAAGATTCTCTTCCATTTCAGAGGAGACACAAGATTTCCAGAATACATCCTATACCTGTCCTTAAAGGGGTGGACCACATCAGTGACAAGGACAGTGATACAGAACTCAAGAAAAAGATTCCATACAGTGACATGCCAGTGTCCTACATGCAACACCTATGAAAACATAGCCACAATTTTACCCAGCTGCATCCTGTGGAGTCGTTTGCCCTAATTTCACCAAGGGAATCTTTTCATTTTAGTTTTCAGTACCTCCCAGTTAAGATATTCCTAAATAAACATCTACTCCTATGAAAAGAGATTCTAACTTTTCCAGGTCTCCTTGATGCCCTGCAAAGGAAGCAACTCATCCCTTTGCCCTCCAGTGTAGTTCAGAAGCAAGTATCACTGAAGTGGAATTATGCCATGACAAAATTTTCCTGTGTTTTATTTTAAAAAGAGGTGTTAAAAAGTCTTGGGGTTTATTTAATTAAAAGTATTGGAGTAGAAGAGAATGGTCATTGCGATTCTTCTCCCCACTACTCCTGTGCTACCAGTGGCATTGTTTAAAGCCTATGAAAGGTGACATTCCATAAAAATCACTTAACACTTTTATTCTAGGATGGAATAACAGGCCTTTTACTTCCTTCCTCAGTACAGATACTGTGTCTTCTACACAAACAGATACCAGCCACAGCACAGGTCATCTTAAATCCTTCCTGAAGGATGCTTGTATTCTGTGAACAATCCTCCACAGAGCAACACACACCACTACAAAAGAAGCTGGAGTGAGAAGGTGTCTCTTGGCAAGACAGGGACAGAAAAAGTTCTTCATAAAAAGACTTCGAAGTGTTTGAATTTGAAGTTAAAATTTCACTGTAGTTGCACAATCCCACAACCTGGGGAGCTGTGGGTGAGTCACTTCCCATGTCCCACTTCCGTCAATCCTGTGGAAGGTCAATTAATACAGGTGAAGAGCAGGTTACCCCGGACATGACCACGTTTAGAAGGTCCAAAGAGGAGTCAGCAAACACCTCCAAGATACTAATTTTGTTAACACTCTGGAGTGCACTGCTGCTTTCTCAGAGGCCTGAAGTAATACAGCTGAAACACCACTGAGGAGGAAGGAAATTAATGCAGTAATGGTGGTATAGCAACCTGTTGACACTCTCTCATATACTTCCAGGACTAAAATTGCCAATTTTAATCACTAGTGCCCCATTTCTAGGTTTTAGGGAAAAAAAAAAAAAAAAAAAAAAAAAAGAAAGGTTGCCAGAAACACTCTGCCCTAGAACTAAGGAGGCTTAGGTCTTACCTTGAAATGACGACAGGAACCACATTGGCTCCTGAGAAACTGCTCTGTCAGCGGAACCAGCTGTTTGCAATGCCAGATGAGCAAACAACACCCAACTAACTCTGAGCTCCCCCAAAGCAGGTCCCTGAAACACGGGGGCAAGGGGAATGCTGTGTTCAGACCTCCTTGGCGAGATGTAACAACGACAGGTACAAGGTAAAGTTAAGGGCTCTATTCACAGGCAGTGGTGAATATATGTTCTTACTATAGCACCAGGGCTTTAGCTCTCAAGCTGGTTACTCCAATAGTAATGAAGATAAAGCATTAATCCTTAAAGGAAGAGGAGAGTAGGAATCCCAGCTCACCAAACAGCAAGCAGAGCCAGCAGAGGAAAGAAAAAGAAACCAAAAACAGGCAGTGACCTGAAACGCCGCCTATTAAACCCAGCTGAGAGACAAACAACCCGACAAGGCGAAGTTCAGCTTCACCACAAACCCAAGGGCGGCACAAGGCCGTCTGACCCCGCAGCCCCACGCTTACCCCCTCCCTCCCTGCGGAGCTCCCTCCCAGCTCTTACCGCCTTTGGGCTTAGACTCCCCTGCGGCCGGCCCGGCCGAGGCAGACCGTGGCTGCTGCCCTTTGCTGCCGGCCGAGGATCCGGGCGCACCGGAGCCGCAGGGGCTGCTCTTGTCCATGGCGGGGGCTGCGGGGGTAGCGCCGGGCGGGCTCTGCAGCATCAACGGGCGCCCCGGGCGAGCGGCGGCCCTGGGCGGGAGGGCACGACGGGCGCTGGCGGAGCCGGCGGGGGCCCAGGCTCATGGCCCGCGGGGGCGACCGGCGGGGGCGGCGCAGCGCGGACTCGGCCTCCTTCATGGCGACATCTTCTCGCTGCTCCGCTCGAACCGGGGAAGGCCGCGGGAGGCCGGGCCGGGCCTGCGGGGCTCCGCGCGA